>JACRUU010000026.1:18121908-18374408 GCA_030449085.1 Kryptopterus vitreolus
GGGCCGGATTAAAAGGACCAAGGGGCCGGATGTGGCCCCCGGGCCGTAGTTTGCCCACCCCTGTGTTAGAGGGACTATGTCTCTCGACTGTCCTGGGAACGCCTCGGTGTCCCCCCAGGGGAGCTAGAGGAAGTGGCTGGAGGGAGGGAAGTCTGGGCATCTCTGCTTAGACTGCTGCCCTCCCGGATAGGCGGAGGAAGATGGATGGATGGATGGAGATGGATACTTTAATGTGCGAGTTGCTCTGAAATATTCGGATGACTCTGAGAGATCAGACTGAAGAATGGACATGTGAAAACTGGAGAGATGTACATGAACGCAAGATGTAAAGGGTTTGAGATGTTCACAGGTCGAGATCTCCACTTCCTGCTTCTGATTAACGTTCTTCTGATGGAGGAGGCGAATCTGCAGTACACACAGTGAACGCTGAAGGGAGCAGACCTGCCCGAGTAATCACACATCACATCTCTCTTACACAAGAGAACGTCTCTAACTGCTGGAATGTGAATCAACATCCAATACTGTTCAATTCGTATAAGACAAAAACCAACCCAATGATGGTCTGTAGATCAGGAAACCACTTTTTATGCACCAGTTTCCAGCTGCATCTGTAACTGTAACATCCAGATCTTAAAGATCTTCAAGAGCTTCTCTTTTTCTGTGATCCTGAACGAGAACTTGGAAGGTGATATCCTCCATGATGAACAATCACCAGGCAGGGAAAAAAGGCTTTGGTCACAGGTTCATGAGTGTCTTACATGTATATAGTAGCATATTCTCAGGCTTAGTGCCATAATATGGGGGCAGCAGACCAGGGTAGTAAGGAGCAAGGAGGATGGATTATCACTGGCCAGGTAGCCTGAATAATTATGATGAGCATATGGGTAACCATGTACAGTGTGACATTTCTTTCGCCATATAAACCTAGCCATCAATGTGTGTGCTGGTTGATGGGGTAAAGCAGCAGTCATTGGTTGAGACAAGATGTCCACGATGTCTCAAGTCAAGTCCAGAGGTTTTATTGACATTACAACTATATATTGCTGTCACAGTACACAGTGAAATGAGACATTTCTCCAGAACCTTTGTGCTCCATAAAACAACATATAGCACAACATAGAGCTACAAGAACACAAGGCTGAGGATTAGACTATGTTGCCAGAGATGCAGCAGAGATGTCACTGGACGTCTTTGCTTCTGCATCGTTAAGCGATTCACTTTACAGCAGGAACAAATACAACTGTAGACATTAAATCACATCAGCCTTTTACATACTGTAGGACCCCGCTGAAGTCTGGAAGCATGTATAAAGTTGGAGGAAGCATCGGTTAGTTCCTGTAATAGCCAAAATTATTTATCACATGTATACGTTAAATCAGGGGCACGGTGGCTTAGTGGTTAGTGGCTTAGTGGCACGTTCGTCTCACACCGCCAGGGTCTGGGTTTGATTCCCGTCTCGGCCATGTGTGTGTGGAGTTTGTGCATCCACACAGTTTTGTTCTCCCCGTGGCTCAGGGGGTTTTTCTCCGGGTTCTCCAGTTTCCTCCAGGTCCAAAAACATGCACGGTAGGTTGATTGGCACCTTGGAAAATTGTCCATAGTGTATGAGTGTGTGTGAATGTGTGTGTGTGTGTGTGGGTGTGTGTGTGTGTGTGTGTGTGTGCGTGCCCTGCGATGGGTTGGCATTCCATCCAGGGTGTATCCTGCCTTAATGCCCATAGACTCCTGAGATAGGCACAGACTCCCCGTGACCCGAGGGAAGATCGGATAAAGCGGTAGAAAATGAATGAATGAATACGTTAAATCACAGTGAAATTCTTTCTTCGCATATCCCAGCTTGTTTGGATGCTGGGGACAGAGCACAGGGCCAGCCATGATACAGGGCCCTGTGGAGCAGAGAGCTCAAAGACCCAAGTTTGGCATCTTGGTGATACCGGGGGTTCAAACTCCCGACCTTCTGATCAGCTGCACAACACCCTCCTAGGATTAAAAGACTTGATGAGGACCTTGTCACTATTGGCATAAGGATGTGTTACAAACTTGTTCCTGTAAACCCGTAT
Organism: Kryptopterus vitreolus; assembly: GCA_030449085.1. NCBI lineage: Eukaryota > Metazoa > Chordata > Actinopteri > Siluriformes > Siluridae > Kryptopterus > Kryptopterus vitreolus. The sequence continues at coordinate 18,123,969 of JACRUU010000026.1, forward strand.
TACTTAAATGCTAATCATACTTAGACATTCTGACTAAGAGGTATTATTTTCGTGTCAAGGAAGAGGTGTGCAAAAAAAAGACCTGATAGTGTGGTAATTAGGGTGGAGATGCATGTCACTCAATACATCAGGAAGCAGCGAAACCCCAACCTCTTTCAGTCTTTTTTAGTTTCGTTTTGAGGGTACCGTTGGCAAATTGAATTCAGTTTTTAATTCAGTTTTATTTGTAGTACAATTATCGTTGTCACAAAGCAGCTTTACACAATAAACTTAATTATGGTGTGTGGGAATGGAAATCATTTTGTCCCTGTTTATTCCTTGTTGAGGAAGTCGAGGAGACAGTTGCAAGGAAATACTGTCTGAGATGGTTACAGGAAGAAACCTTGAGATGAACCAGACCCCATCCTCATTTGGGTTCAATACTGTAACCTGTTTTCTGGAACACCCCCATGGTACTGATGGACATGTACAGTATGTTGTGATGATGTGTATGGGCTGGTAGCACCAATGTGTCCAAAACTCTCACCTGTTGTATTTAGGGCCCTTCTTGAAAAGCCTAAGCTTCCTCTCTGTTTTATGACACACCCACTCTCTTTCTCTCTGTCATACTATAAAACACAAACAAAAAGTAAAAACACATTGCTGCTCTGTTTCTCTCTGTGCGAGTGCAAGAAATAGCAGAAGCTAAAGATTGGTTAATCTGTGCAATTTGTGTGGAGGTTTATAAAGCTCCAGTGATGACTTCCTGTGGCCACAGTTACTGTAAGGTGTGTATTAACCGCTTCTGGGATAAGAAAGATCCATTGAGAGCCTACACCTGCCTTCAGTGTAAAGAGGCTTTTACCTCACGGCCAGTTTTACGTAAGAACATCGTTCTGGCTGAGGTGATTGAAAATTTGAAGAAAAGAGAACAACAACCCCCTGTTCACCCTCGCCGGATCGCTGGACTTGGGGATGTGGAGTGTGATTCCTGCATTAGGGAAAAATTTAAAGCCATCATCTCAAACCTCATTTTCAGTCTCAGGCTTTTAAGAACCATGACTTGGTTGAAGCCTGTGTAGATCTCCAAGAGAAGATTTGCTCTCAGCACAAAAAAATGCTGAAGTTCTACTGCCATACTGACAAAAGCCTTATCTGTAACGTCTGTACTATGGATCAGCACAGAGGCCACGGTACTCTTCCAGTTGAAGCAGAAAGATATGAAAAACAGGTAAGATTTTCCAAATCAGTTTATACAAATACTGTCTATAATCGTATTTGTATTCAGTCTTTGTTATAGTACAAAACGGGTCAAACCAGTCAGTGTACTTGAAACAGCAATCAACATTCTTACAATATTTTACACTCTTACATTTTTCACATGACTTATTATCTTCATAATATAATTATTAAATTATGCTTAAAATATGGTGTTGATATTCAAATCATCTGCAGTAAAATCATTTTGTAAACACATACTCAGTTTTGATTAAATCGTGTATATTTAATCCAGAATATGATGCAACAACATTTGTTTTGACTGCCAAGACTGGTCACACCCACAATGACACGAGCTAATGTGACTGAGGAATGTAATGAAAGAAACCTGAGAAACCAGAGATAGCAAAAGTCCACACACCCATTACTTAAGTAGTAGTTGTAGAGATCATCATATTTTAAAAGACGCTGGTAAAAAAAAAATTCTTTACTCAATTTAAATTGAAGAAGTTTGGACTCTGACACTTACATTTGGCAGATGCCCTTATCCAGAGTGACTTACACCTGAGCAATTGAGGGTTAAGGGCCTTGCTCAAAGGCCCACTAATGGCAGCTTGGTGGTGGTGGGATTTCAACCAGTGAAATTCCAATCTTCTGGTCCAAAGGCCAATGACATGTACTTAAGTAAAAATTTGTCATTACTTCTACCTGTTTTAGTGTCACAATTGAAAAAACGCAGGACAGGAAAGACAGGAAACTGGTTGATGGTTGAATGGTTTGTTGAAAACAACAAGCAATGAGAAGAAAAATAGTCACCAAATAGATGTCACCAATGTAATGATTCTGGTTTGAAAATGTAAGAAACAGAAATACAGTTATTTGTGAAAATAGATAAAAAGCACTGATACTGGAAAATCTATTTAAGTATGTAGATTTCTGGGCAAGCTACTGTTATAACCAGTTCCAATCAGCTGCAACTCAAGCAAATACATCTCAAATCATTTCCAGGAAATCATGGATTAGATATAATACTGTCACCGATCAGGTCAATGTAGAGACTCTCATGATTATCAAGGCCACAACACACACACAAACACACACACACACACACACACACACACACACATAGACAGTATGGAACCCAGATTCAGTGTAGTGTGTTTTGATAGGAAGTATATGGGCACAGAGTTTCTTAAAACCATGTACTTGGTAGAGCAGAAATATCACTGTTCATGTTTCTGTAAAAGAAATGCAATGTGTCTAGTTGTTTGTTTTAGTTATTTTCTATAATTCTGAAGAAGACGATGAAATGTATTTTATTTGGTCTCAGAATGAACTAAAGGAGGAACAGATGAAATCCCACAAGAAGATCCAGGAGAAGCAGAAGAAGGTGCAGGAGCTGAAACAGATTGTTGACAATATAAAGGTAAAGATTGAAAACACATTACACACAAGGTTAAAACACACACACACACACAAGTGAAAAATACACACACACACACACACACACACACCTTAAAAAGGTCTCTCATTCTGTGTGTATGTATGATGTGTGTTGTAACAGAAACGTTCACAGAAAGCAGTAGATGATAATGAGAAGATCTTTAATGAGATGATCAGCTCCATGGAGAAAAGGCGCTCGAAGATGACGGAGATGATCAGAGCTCAGGAGAAAGCTGATCTAAGTCGAGCTAAACGACTTCTGGAACATCTGGAGCAGGCGATTGCTGATCTTAAGAAGAGAGTCAGTGATCTGGAGCAGCTTTTACACACACCTGATCACATCCACTTCCTCCAGGTAACACTCACTGTCTGATCTACAGAGGGCGCTGTTCCTCCTAAACGCTCATTACAGCAACAATAAATGTTCCTGTCTGAGATCACAAGTGTGTCTTTGGTCTGATTCAGTCTGAGATTCATTCGTTCCTCTCCTACACTTTTCTCCTTCTCTATGATGTGTTTCCTCTCTGTAGAGTTTCCCGTCTCTCTGTGTTTCTCCTGGATGTGACGACTCACCCAGCTTCACCTTTAATCAACATCACTCATTTGATGGAGTGAGGAAATCTGTCTCAGATCTGAAAAAATGACTGGAGGAAATCTGTCTGGAGGAATTCTACAAAATCCGTATACAAGGTAAACAAATATTTGTGTTGTTAATGATGTATTTGTTGTGTATCACAGTAAAGAGGGAGAGAAATGTGATGGAACAGGAATAAGTGGAGGTCACGTATGCAGAAGAAGGTAGATAGCGTTCTCCTCTGAAGGTGTTCCACTGCCTTGTGATACAGCATGAGCAGCAGATTGAAAAGATGCAGTTGTCTAGATTCTCGTGTCTCTGAGGAAGCATGTATTAGTCTTTCCTCTCCCCAGATGATAAATGTCATATAAGTAGAGCTGTGTGTTGGGTGGGAAGTGGCGGGTGATGATAAATTGGTGAATGACATCAAGATAAACTCACCAGTCAACAGAACTACCGTATTTTCTGGACTATAAGCCGCTACTTTTGTTTCCTGGCTTATACAAAGGTGCGGCTATTCTGTGGGGTTTTCTTCCACCGCTAACTGGAATTAGATTAAAAAATAAGATACATGAAAAATGAACTAGTCTATGAATAGACTACTTTACTTTTTCTTTATCATATAGAACATGGCGGACAAATTACTAACTGGTAATTTTAACCTTGCCCCTTCATCATGGAGACCACACGAAGAAGTTCATTTTATCAAAGTTTTAAGTTGAAGGCCATTGAGGGCCATTCTTTGTGTGAGAAATGAAGGTAAATTAATACCGGTTATTTTCTCTTGGGGGCACAGTGGCGTAGTGGTTAGAACGTTCGCCTCACACCGCCAGGATCCGGGCTTTCCGTCACAACAACATTAAAACTGCACTACGAGGTCCAGCGTCCTCCAGAATAGGAGTGTATGTGGATCACAGTGCAGGAATTCTGTCCTTCTACAACATCTCTGATACGATGAATCTCCTCCACAGAGTCCACACCACATTCACTCACCCTCTATATGCTGGGTTTGGGATAGGTTTTTTTTATGAAGTTTTGTGATCGAAAATGAAATGTATATAAAACTATATATTAAAATTATAACTGAGGAGTCAGATTTAATTTCTCCTGAAATATAACATTAATTCTGTGTACAGAATCTGTAACAATAATAAATACAGAATGTAGGATGATTCTAGAATGAAAGTAAAAGTACAGAGAGGATTGTGCTGTTTAGAGAGAGAGAGAGAAATGAAGAAAAAGGAGGACAATAATCAGGAGAATACTGATGTAGTTACTTTCGTACCAAATCTTCTTGACTCCTCAGTATTTATGAATTGTATGAGGAATTCTGTGGAGACGAGTGGATTCTGAAAGAATAAACAAAGCCAAAGAAAATCTTCATCTTTACCTCTTTTTAAATGTAGTTTTGTGATGATTAACTAGATATGATCTGCAAAAGCAGATATTGTTGTGTCTGAATATTTTTGGTCTAACTTTTATAACTGTATGAATTATTTGCACATGTTGAAACAGAATGTATTTTTCAGGGGAAATATTTCAGGTTAAAAATTGTACTTGTGTCTTCTTTCTTTAAAATAAGCACCTGCATGTTTGACTTGTTTTCTAATGCAGTTAATACATTCATATATTTACTTTAGGGCTGTTGCTATTGATTATTTTAATAATAGAGTATTCTATCAATTATTCCTTCGATTAATTGAGTAATGGTTAAAAATTACTTTTTTTTGGTAAATTGCTATAAAAAAAATCTGAGAGAGAAAGTAATGTAGGTCACTTAAAATGAACAAGTAAAGTTGTTGTCCTTTTTAGAAAAATCTATATTTATTGCTAAAAATACCTTATAATTAAGTATATCGCTGAAAACATTTTACATCAAAATACAAATACAGTGTTCAAAAAGCTCCTCCGCTGTGGCCATCCATGTAGAGTAAGTCATATGAAACTACTTGTTTAAATTCATTATTAATATCAGTCATGTGTGTATTTATTAAATCTTGCACAGTATAATAATGAGTTCATTTACTTACACAAATAAATATACTGAAAGGCTCGAGGTGGAGTGTACGATATTCAGTATATCTTCTACAATAATATCATAATTGGAGTTTTAATGAGGTTGATTTGATATTATCAAGTTTTGCGAAAAATCCAAATAAAACACACCTACAGAGTGCACGCATACATCACGTTACAAAGTCTAGTATTTTAGATGAATGAACATTTAGAGTTGCTTTGAAATCCGGAATTTAAAAACATCCACGTGGAAATTTACATTATTTAATACGTTATTTAAAACACCATCATTACTTTAAAACATTTACAAGAATATTTAGTCTTCATGCTCTATGCTCTATGTCTGATGAATTTGGTTTCACTAATAATAATCATACATTAACATAAAGCACATATTTCTACATCTAATAATAATCATACATTAACATAAATCATCCATATTTAACAGCCCCAGTTATTATTACATGTGAGCAAAAAAAGAAGCTAATAAATTATAATCAGAGTTTGTTAATCAAACACCAATTTGTTTACCTAAATTATAGAATTAAACACTTCTAATAGAGAACAGAATGAACATAAAAAAGTGTTTCCTCAATTCCGCCAGTCCACCAGTACATTTACAACGGCTTCATATCCCCAGATCCTTACTTTCAATTCTAATCTTAAGAGATCATCCAAAACTGCATTGTAAAGTATAAAAAGAGTTCTTCTCATTCTCTCCCAGATAAGAGTTCTTAAAGTTTTCACTCAATTTATTCAATTAAATCTGATATTTCTTTATTTTATAGTAAACATTATTTCTATTGCAAATACAAACCGGATCAATTTAAACGTGAATAAAAATGAATGAATGATGTTAGGTGCCAACTTCTAAATATTTTATTCAGATAGAACATAACACGAAACAAATAGTTTAAACTGAGAAAATGTACCATTTTAAGGGAAAAATATGTTGATTCAGTTATTATGGTTCAACAATCCAAAAAAGTTGGGACAAGTAGCAGTAAGAGGCTGGAAAAAGTAAATTTAAATAACGAGGAGCTGAGACCAATTAACAAATTACAAAAAAATTGGGTATAAAAAAGCTTCTCAGAGTGGCAGTGTCTCTCAGAAGCCAAATAGAGGATCACCAATTCCCACAATGTTGCGCAGATAGTGGAGCAATTAAGGTGTTACCCAGGAAAAATTGCAAAGACTTTGCATCAATCACACTGTGCAATCATCCAAAGATTCAGAGAATCTGGAACAATCTCTGTGAGAAAGGGTTCAAGGCCGTAAAACCATACTGGATGCCCGTGATCTCCGGGCCCTTAAACGACACTGCACCACAAACAGGAATGCTACTGTAAAGGAAATCACAGAATGGGCTCAGAATACTTCCAGAAACCATTGTCAGTGAACACAATCCACCGTGCCATCCGCCGTGAAACTTACAGTGCAAAGAAGAAGCCTCAAATCCAAGCCAGTCCACAGGGATCAGGCGTTTACACTGGGCCGAAATGGAAGACATTTAGAATGGAGTCTGGCGAAATGGTCAGACGCCATCAGACGAGTCAGTTCTTTTTGGAAATTGGGACGCCATGTCATCCGGACCAAAGAACAAGACGACAACCCAATCAACGCTCTTCATATAGAAGTGCGTGTGGATGGGCAGCTTGCTGCAAGTCTGGAAAGGCACCATCAATGCAGAAAAAAATTTCAGGTTCTAGAAAACATATGCTCCCATCCAGACGTCATCTTTTTCAGGGAAGACCCTGCATTTTCCAACAAGCTCCCATCCAGATCATCCAATTCTGCATCAATCAATCAACATGCATGGCTGCGTAGGAGAAAGTATGGCCAGTCTGCAGTAAAAAGCCAGTTCTTCTCATAAAGAGGAAGGTCTGCGACAAAGAAGGCCCAAGACGATTGAACAGTTAGTCAAGGTTGAACAGTTAGGAGCCTGTATTAGACAAGAATGGGAGAGCATTCCTATTTCTAAACTGGAGAAACTGAAGAGAGTCTCCTATTTCTGTCCCCAGACGTCTGTTGAGTGTTGTAAAAAGAAGGGGAGATGCCACACAGTGGTTCCTATTTCTAAACTGAAAATGTCCTTGTCCCAACTTTTTTGGGATTTGTTGACACCATGAAATTCTGAATCAAATATTTTTCCCTTAAAATGGTACATTTTCTCAGTTTAAACTTTTGTTTCGTGTGTTATGTTCTATTCTGAATAAAATATTAGAAGTTGGCACCTACACATCATTGCATTCAGTTTTTTATTCACGATTTGTATAGTGTCCCAACTTTTTTGGAATCCGGTTTGTATAACAGATCGAAAACATTTAAACAGTTATCATTTTAAAATGGCTGAAAATGTAATCTAATATTTAACATTCTCTGTAATTCTTTTATATATTGCCAGTATAACGTTGATGATAACTATGCACAAGTTATTTAACAATATACAGGGTTGTCTACTGTTCTCCTGTTGTAAGAATTCAGTTTCTTACAGACCTGAACTCTCTATGTAAAGCCACACCCACTCTGTGTGACACATTATAACACACACACACAATAACCACACACACACACACACACACACACACACACACACACACACACACACCACACACACACACACACACATACACACAATCAGGAAGTTCATTTCAGAGAAAACTCAGAGACTCAGTGTGAGTTTTCAGAGAAAACTCACACACACACAGAGGAGGAAAATGGCAGAAGCGAGTATTTCAGTAGATCAGGATCAGTTCAGCTGTGCAGTGTGTCTGGATCTCCTGAAGGATCCAGTGACTCTTGCACTGTGGTCACAGTTTCTGTAAGGTGTGTATTAATGGCTTGTCACTGGGATCAGGAGGATGTGAAGGGGATCTACAGCTGCCCCCAGTGTAGAGAGACTTTCACTCAAAGGCCTGTTCTACGCAGGAACAACATGCTGGCTGAAGTGGTTCTGAAACTGAAGAAGACTGAACTCCAAGCTGCTTCTCCTGTTCACTGTTACACTGGACCTGGAGATGTGGAGTGTGATTCCTGCACTGGAAGAAAACACAAAGCCGTCAAGTCCTGTCTGGTGTGTCTGGCCTCATATTGTGAAGATCATCTTAAACCTCATTATCAGTCTCAGGCTTTTAAGAAGCACAAGTTAGTTGAAGCCTGTGTAGATCTCCAAGAGAAGATCTGCTCTCAGCACGACAAACTGATCGAGATCTACTGTCGTACTGACCAAAGCTTCATCTGTTACTTGTGTATGATGGATGAACATAAAGGACACGATACAGTTTCAACTACTGCAGAAAGAAATAAAAAGCAGGTAAGGACTGGATATTATTGTTTTTTTATAAATCGTTTATATAAATATAATTTTTACTCTAATTCTAGAGTTTAATTTCTGTTCAGTGAATTTAGTTAACTCTCCATAGGATCATGTGTAAAGAAATGGGAGAGCAGTCAGTTTACTTTTAACAGACACCCGACAATTTTTATACAGAATTTTACAGCTAAAGTGCACAAATATTGCATCACAAAAGTGCATCAGCATCAAGTTAGCAGCATTCAGTTTATAAAACACAAGTATTACAGCATGGACTTTCTCACAATCTAATCAAAATACCTTAATGTTACTGTCACACAAATAACTGTGTTTCAACCAGGTGCTATTTTCACTCAAAAACAAAAAAATCATGTAATAACTGCTAATAAATACATTAATAATAGTAATGAATAGTAGTAATGTATTAAAGAAGTTAGTATTTTACTTTGGTTGTCTTTTTAGTATAATTAGTTCTAAAAGCAATATGGTGGGAGGGGAGTGGATCAGTGGTTTAAGACTGGGTTACTGATCGTAAGGTTGGGGGTGCGAGCCCCGGTAACGCTAAGCGGCCGCCCTTGGGTACTTGAGCAAGGCCCTTAACCCTTTGTGCTTTGTCACATAGCTGGGATATGTGAAGAAACAATGTCTATAATGTTTATGTGACAAATTAAGGACATGTTTCTATAAAATGTTTAAGTTCTCAAACAATAAAGAGATATTATTATAATTCTGTAAAATACAATTAAATCTATGAGACATGAATTTTATTTGATCTCAGCATGGTTTAAAGGAGGAACAGATGAAATCCCAGCAGAAGATCCAGGAGAAGCAGAGGAAGGTGCAGGAGCTGAAACAGACTGTGGACACTATAAAGGTGAAGAGTGACACAGTAATAATTTAGTTGGTTCTGTATGTGATTGTGTATAAGAAGTACTTAAGTAGTAAAGTATCTGTACTTTTCTCAAGTATTTAACTTTCACTTCATTACACATAACTCTCTCATTCTGTGTGTTTATATGATGTGTGTTGTAACAGAAACGTTCACAGAAAGCAGTAGATGATAATGAGAAGATCTTTAATGAGATGATCAGCTCCATGGAGAAAAGGCGCTCGAAGATGACGGAGATGATCAGAGCTCAGGAGAAAGCTGATCTAAGTCGAGCTAAACGACTTCTGGAACATCTGGAGCAGGAGATTGCTGATCTTAAGAAGAGAGTCCGTGATCTGGAACAGCTTTTACACACACCTGATCACATCCACTTCCTCCAGGTAACACTCACTGTCTGATCTACAGAGGGCGCTGTTCCTCCTAAACGCTCATTACAGCAACAATAAATGTTCCTGTCTGAGATCACAAGTGTGTCTTTGGATCTGATTCAGTCTGAGATTCATTCGTTCCTCTCCTACAACTTTTCTCCTTCTCTATGATGTGTTTCCTCTCTGTAGAGTTTCCCGTCTCTCTGTGTTTCTCCTGGATGTGACGACTCACCCAAATTCACCTTCAATCAACATCACTCATTTGATGGAGTGAGGAAATCTGTCTCACATCTGAAAAAACGACTCAAGAAAATCTGTCAGAAGGAATTCTACAAAATCCGTAAAAAAGGTAAACAAATATTTGTGTTGTAAATGATGTATTTGTTGTGTATCACAGTAAAGAGGGAGAGAAATGTGATGGAACAGGAATAAGTGGAGGTCACGTATGCAGAAGGAGGTAGATAGCGTTCTCCTCTGAAGGTGTTCCACTGCCTTGTGAGACAGCATGAGCAGCAGATTGAAAAGATTCAGTTGTCTGGATTCTCATGTCTCTGAGGAAGCATGTATTAGTCTTTCCTCTCCCCAGATGATAAATGTCATATAAGTAGAGCTGTGTGTTGGGTGGGAAGTGGCAGGTGACCATAAAATGGTAAATGACATCAAGATAAACTCACCAGACAGTCAGAAGAACTAATCTAGAATATCGTAGTTGATGCTTCAACTTTCAAATCTGGAAAGTTTCCTCACTGGTGACATCACTGACGCGTCTGATACCAGCAAATCATCAAAACTTTCATATTTATGATGTCAAATGTTTACACTTTCGAATTTTTCACTCTCCATTTTGTCTCTGTGTCTCCAACAGCTGCAGGAGTTCAGATGATTTTACACTCAGAACCAAAGACCAGAGGAGATTTTCTGCAGTGTAGGTGGTGTCACACACCACACCACAACACACACACACACACACACACACACACACACACACACACACAGTGTAAACATGTGTGTATTGTTGATCTAAATCTGATCCATTTCTCCCTGATGACTGATGACGTGTAATATTTAAAATATTTAATATAGAGCAGCATTAGGAGGACAGAAACACACACAGGTGTCTCTCACACACACACTTATTATTAATCCTGTGATTAATATCTAATCTGTGTACATTTAATTCTCATAGATTTCTGTTATCTGACTCTGGATCCCAACACAGCATATCCTTACGTCATTCTGTCTGAGAAGAACAGAGTCGTGGCACGCAGTGATACAGAACAGAGATATTGTGATCATCCAGAGAGATTTGACTCCTGGTGTCAGGTGTTGTGTAAGGAGAGTATGTGCGGATGCTGTTACTGGGAGGTGGAGTGGAGCGGTGATGTGTTTATATCAGTCTCATATAAAGAGATCAGCAGGAAAGGACTGGGTTGTGAGTGCGCATGTTTGGAGGCAACAGTCAGTCCTGGAGTCTGGACTGTTCTTCTTCCATCTGTCTCTTTCCATCACAACAACATTAAAACTGATCTCCGAGGTCCAGCGTCCTCCAGAATAGGAGTGTATGTGGATCACAGTGCAGGAATTCTGTCCTTCTACAACGTCTCTGATACGATGAATCTCCTCCACACAGTTCCACACCACATTCACTCACCCTCTATACGCTGGCTTCTGGATTATAGATTATAATGCAGGTATTAGATTTTGTGATTGAAAATCAAATGTATGTAAAAGTATTTATTAAAATTATAATTGAGGGGTCAGATTTAATTTCTCCTGAAATATAACATTAATCCTGTGTACAGAATCTGTAACAATAATAAATACAGAATGAAGGATGTTTCTATAATGAAAGTAAAAGTACAGAGAGGATTGTGCTAAATGTTTACCTGACCTGAGAGAAATGAGAGAGAGATGAATAAAATGGAGGACAATAATCAGGAAACTACTGATGTAGTTACTCTCATGTTAAATCTTTTTGACTCCTCATTATTTATGAATTATTTGATGAATTCTTTGTAGACGAGTGAAAGAATAAATAAAAATCCCAAATCCTTCATCTGTACCCTTTATTTCAAATTTCGTTGTGCTAAAGTTGTGATGATTAACTAAAACATGATCTGCAACAAGAACATTCTGAGGTGTCCGAGTACTTTTATAATAATTATAATATTTTTAAATATAATTATATACATAACTATATATATATAAATATATATATATATATATATATATATAGATATATAATATATATAATATAATCTATATAATATATAAATAACTTTTATAACTGTATGAATTATTTGTACATGCTGTAAAAAAAATTAGCTTGCATTTAAATATTTAGTAATTAATGGGCTGATAACTAATTATAAATATTTAAAGATTGTTTAGGAATTAACTGACACAGAATCAATAACACAAGTGTTTGTCTGCCGGACAGACAAAAGAATGATTTACTAAACCTGGTAAAGGTTATCTTCCTGGTCATTAAAAGAGTGCCATTATAAAATATTTGAGCATGTAGTAAGATCAATATTCAGTGTCTTGGGGATCATGATCAGAACACAGATATAATCACTTGTGAATATAATACATTTAATAATCGTGAAACATATAACACAATCTATACTACAACATACTGTCACGATACTGTCATCTACCGAGAAGGGCAAGCGCTCCAAACTCAACGTCACAGCAAAAGGATTGTTCAAAGGCAGCTGCAACCTGGCGCGGATGAGAGAGAGGCCGGGCGTCCTCAACGAGACACGGCTGGATCTTATCCCGGAGTGGCACTTTCATTATCTTCAATAAAAGGCCGTCGGACTTCTATAAAAGGCTTCAGATCGGACGGCGGTTGACGATCGGAGAACGTCTGGGCTCCCGACTAATGGCGCATGTTTCTTTTCCCCGACCTCCCACTATAGGTGAGACGGGTGATGCGGATGAGGAATTCCCGCCAGACTGTCACAGCGCCTGGTATCTGGGAGTCTCCACAACCCTGCGGCAGGAAATGAGCCTGACCCCTACGCACCTGATGGAGATCCGGAGGACGAAGCCGCCCGTTGATCGGGACCTGACATTGGAGAGCAGCGTCTAGAGATCTCCGCGTTCCCTCTCCTCGCTCCAGTCACTCCTCACCTGATTGATCCTCCAAATAACGGACATGAACACTTTCTCTATTTTTGTTACTTTTAGTTTCTTTCAGTTTCACAGTCCCAGTAAACAACATTTTTTCCCCAGTCATGACTCTCCGTGCCTGTGTTCAGCCCGAAGCGGCGAGCGAGTCGCCACAATATATACACATGAAACAAATAAAAACACTAGTGAGAGACAGAAAGAGAGAGAGAGAGAGAGAGAGAGAGAGAGAGAGAGAGAGAGAGATGAAGAATACAGGAAAAACACGGAGGAAATCAGAAATTAAAGGAGGAGAAAGATTTTAAAAATAGAAAGTATTAAATGATAGATTAAAATGGGCAATTTCTGAATCAAGTTGTTTGCACTGTGTGAGAATCGTCAACAGAATTTCAGGATTCACATTTAATGACATTTTTTCCAATTATTGGTAAAGTTTACTTACATTGGTTTGAAGACCGAAGTCCTGAATATGGTCACATATACCATTGGGTAGGAAATAATTAGCAGATAATTTTGATACAAGGAAACATAGATAGGGCGTGGGAAAGTGGAGAAAGCTATATCTGGGCAATTAAGCATACTCACTGCTTTATAACACCTTGGATTCATGCATTAATGATTCATAGATCTTAGTTAGTAAAAGAGACAGGAAGTTTGGTCTGGTTTAATGATTTTAGGTAGGATTCTCTTCAAACAATGAGCTGCGTCTTTAGCCACCATTTTGAGGTCTACATTGAGTAAACTGATTGGCCGATATGAGGCACAATCCAGTGGGTTCTTCCCTTTTTTTGAGAATTAAGATGATAGAAGCTGTCCTCCAGAAATCCGGAACAAGACCATCCTGCCAAAGATTGTTAACAAATAGCATGAAAATAGGGGACAGCACATTGCCAAAATTGTCTATAAAATTCAATTCACTGGGCATAGATTGAATAGCTGCAAAAATGTCTTCCTTGGTTAAAGGGGCATTAAGGAAGACCTTGTCTGAAATAGAAGGTAAGAGTATCTGGTCGAAAAAAGTGGCAGGGTCTTGGGGTACACAAGAGGAGGTGTACATACCCTTGTAGAAATATTTAAACCTGGAGTTTATTTATCATACAAAACCTTTGTATAATATTATCATGCAAAACTGCTCCCTTGGTAGTTTTAATTGCCTTATTGGTCCTTTCAGTGTCATAGCCGAGTGGATAAGAGGTGACTAAATTTATTCTCATATTGAAAACACATCTGCCTGCTAAACATGATCAATTTCTCTACATGTTCTGATTAGTCTAGTTCTGAATTCAGTTTACATCTGGCACTGGTTAAAGGATTCCAGATGTTTTGTATGGGTGTTGTATGGGAAGTTTTATGAATCTATACCAATGTTTTGACCTCTTCTAATTTTCTCCTGTTCTCTACCTTTTTCTTTTATGCCAAGTAGTAAATTAAATAACATCTTTTGCAGAGTCTGTGAAAAACAGCTAGATGATCTTGTAAAAGAGGATCTATCCAACCTACCATCCATGACAATTCAAATCTCCAGCTATAATTCCCAGACCACTACATATATTATTAAATATTAGGACCATCTGTGATATAAAGTCAGTATCCTGAAAATGTGACAAATAATCAGAACAAATCTGTCTCCAGGATCCTGTTGTCACGGCGCTCTCTCTCTCTGTCTCCCTCTCTCTCTGTCTCTCTCTCTCCTCGCTCCGCCCTGCTCGTTTCACACACACACACACACACACACACACTCTCTCTCTCTCTTCCTCTCCTCGCTCTTCCCTGCTCGTTCGCCACACACACTCACACACACTAATCATCTCAGGTGTTCCTGATTATCTCCTTCTCCATCCCCCTTTAAATAGCCCGGCTCTCCCTTCATTCCCGGTCCGGGCTCGTGACTTTCGCGTAGTGTCGCGTAGCGGACCCGTTACACATATATTGTTATATGCCTAACCTTTTCTCTGTTCCCGTTCCCAGCTGTTTTCCCGATTCAGTCTGTTTCCCGATTCCGGACTTCCAAGCCGGTTCCTGTTCCCCGGTACTCCCGGTACCACGGCGCGCAGCGCGCAAGGCTCCCAAGCCTGTCTGGCCGCTCCTTTGAGCGGCGTCTCTTTTGTTGTTTCGCTTTTTGGAAATAAATCCTTTGTTTTTGAATCCCGTATCCCCGTGTGTCTGTGCAGCGCACCACCACCGTTACAGAAGCCCGGACCGAAACAGCGCAACCCGGAAGTCGCGCTTCCGCCGCGGTACGGAAGCCGCGTCCGCGACTGCCGAACCCGGGAGTCGCGGCTCCGCCGCGGTGCGGATAGCGGAGCAAGCCGGACCCGGAAATAGCTGCTCCGTCGCGACCCAGGTTATTTTTTCAATCTTTCCATTTTTTCCTTTTTGTTTTTCCTTTTTTTTTCTATCATCACAGACACACGGGCGCCACTATGTTTTTGCATCCGGTCACCATTCGAGATGCGCCCCCCTCGAAGCCCGCGAGTGCCGCCGTCGCTCCCCCCCCCGCGGGCTACGCCGGCTCGGAGGAAGACTGCCACGCCTTCCTGGTTCGCTGTATGGCAATATTCAACCAGTATCCACACCTGTTTACAACGGATCGTGCCAAAATCTCCCATATTGCCATGCAGTTGACCGGTCCCGCTCTTCGTTGGGCAGCTGAAATCTGGGACCAGGGAGGACTTGTTCACGCAGTCGGCGGACTGCTTCATGGACCGGATCTGGGAGATTTTCGGGGGGAACTCTCCCAAGAATTTTTTTTGGGGGGGGCGACCTACCGCGTTCCAGTGCGGCGGCTACTAGCCCAAGATGGCGCCGCCGAACCTGCGGCCCAAACCTGCCCCGATGCGGGCCAAGATGGCCCGAACCTGCGGCCCAGCCCAAGATGGCCGCCGAAGCCAAGATGGCCGCCGAAGCCCCTGCCGCCGCTCCCAGTGCCCAAGATGGCCGCCGAACCTGCGGCCCAGCGCAAGATGGCCGCCGAACCCTGCGAACCTGCGGCCAGTGCCAAGATGGCCGCCGAACCTGCGGCCCAGCGCAAGATGGCCGCCGAACCTGCGGCCCTGTGGCCGCCGAACCCTAAGTCCCCAAGATGGCCGCCGAACCTGCGGCCCCTGACCCGCCGGCTCCGCCCTGGCCCACTCCACCGGAAGCTCCCGTCCCAGTCCCTGACCCGCCGGCTCCGCCCTGGCCCACTCTCCCGTTAGCCCCTGACCCGCCGGCTCCGCCCTGGTTCCCAGGGAAGCCGGAACCTCCTGGCCCCCCTGTCCCGGCCGACTTCCCTGGCCCGCCCTCCCTCCCTCATAGTGAGGAGCGTCTGGAATCCGCTCCTAGGAGGGGGGGTGATGTCACGGCGCTCTCTCTCTCTGTCTCCCTCTCTCTCTGTCTCTCTCTCTCCTCGCTCCGCCCTGCTCGTTTCACACACACACACACACACACACACACACTCTCTCTCTCTCTTCCTCTCCTCGCTCTTCCCTGCTCGTTCGCCACACACACTCACACACACTAATCATCTCAGGTGTTCCTGATTATCTCCTTCTCCATCCCCCTTTAAATAGCCCGGCTCTCCCTTCATTCCCGGTCCGGGCTCGTGACTTTCACGTAGTGTCGCGGACCCGTTACACATATATTGTTATATGCCTAACCTTTTCTCTGTTCCCGTTCCCAGCTGTTTTCCCGATTCAGTCTGTTTCCCGATTCAGCTACTCTAGTCCCTACTGTAGTCCCTGGTACTCTGCCACCTCACCTGTCTTTATTTAAATAAATATGTATGGTAGAATATAGTGTTACGAAACGAAAAAAGATCACTGACTGTGTGAGTGTGATTGGTTGGATGAAGCGCTGGCGTGCACAACCTATCAGTTCAAAACTTTTATTTACAGCCAGTAACATTATAAAAACATCATGTTCGATGGAAAATATGTCCAAAGAGTGTAGGATTCTAACGTTAGTTGATGGCAAATGTTTTAAATTTGTCTCTATTTTGTCTCTGTGTCTCCACAGCTGCAGTAAGTCAGATGATTTTACCCTCAGAACCAAAAACCAGAGAAGACTTTTTGCCGTGTAGGTGTAACACATACACACACACACATACACACACAGTGTAAACATGTGTGTATTGTTGATCTAAATCTAATCCATTTCTCCCTGATGACTAATGATGTGTAATATTTAAAATATTTCATATAGAGCAGCATTAGGAGGACAGAAACACCACAGGTGTCTCACACACACTTATTATAAATCCTGTGATTAACATCTAATCTGTGTACATTTTATTCTTATAGATTTATGTTATCTGACTCTGGATCCCAACACAGCAAATCCTCACCTCATTCTGTCTGAGAAGAACAGAGTCGTGGCATGGAGTGATACAGAACAGAGATATTCTGATCATCCAGAGAGATTTAACATATGGGTGCAGGTGTTGTGTAAGGAGAGTGTGTGTGGGCGCTGTTACTGGGAGGTGGAGTGGAGCGGTGGTGAGGTGGACATATCAGTCTCATATAAAGAGATCAGCAGGAAAGGACTGGGTGATGAGAGTTTGTTTGGACACAACAGTCAGTCCTGGAGTCTGGAGTGTTCTTCTTCCTCTGTCTCTTTCTATCACAACAACATTATAACTGATCTCCGAGGTCCAGCGTCCTCCAGAATAGGCGTGTATGTGGATCACAGTGCAGGAATTCTGTCCTTCTACAGCATCTCTGATACAATGAAACTCCTGCACAGAGTTCACACCACATTCACTCACCCTCTATATGCTGGGTTCTGGATTATAGATTATAATGCAGTTCTGAGGTTTTTTGATCGAAAATGAAATGTATATGAAACTATTAATTAAGATTATAACTGAGGAGTCAGATTTAATTTCTCTCTGAACTGAATCTGTAACAATAATAAATACAGAATGTAGGATGTTTCTAGAATGAAAGTAAAAGTACAGAGAGGATTGTGCTAAATGTTTAACCTGAGAGAGAGATTAATAAAATGGAGCATAGTAATCAGGAGAATACTGATGTAGTTACTCTCGTACAAAATCTTCTTGACTCCTCAGTATTTATGAATTGTGTGAGGAATTCTGTGGAGACGAGTGGATTCTGAAAGAATAAACAAAGCCAAAAAAAACCCTTCATCTTTACATCTTTTTAAATGTAGTTTTGTGGTGATTAACTAGATATTGTCGTGTCTGAATACTTTTGGTCTAACTTTTAAATGTGTATGAATTATTTGTTATTGTTTTTTTTTTTTTCAGGGGAAATATTTTAGGTTAAAAATTGTACTTGTGGCTTCTTTCTTTAAAATAAACACCTGAATGTTTGACTTTTTTTCTAATGGAGTTAATACATTCATACATTTACATTAGGGCTGTTGCTATTGATTATTTTAATGATCCAGTATTCTATCAATTATTCCATCGATTAATTGAGTAATGGGATAAGAAATACTTTTTTTTTTAGTAAATAGCTATCAAAAATCCGAAAAGAGAAAATAATGCAGGTCACTTAAAATGAACAAGTAATTTGTCGTCCTTTTTAGAAAAATCTATATTTATTGCTAAAATTACCTACAAGTATATCGCTGAAACATTTTACATCAAAATACAAATACAGTGTGCTCAAAAAGCTACTCTGCTGTGGCCATGTAGAGTAAGTCATGTGAAACTACTTATTTAAACTAATTATTATTATCAGTCATGTGTGTATTTATTAAATCTTGCACAGTATAATAATGAGTTCATTTACTTAAACAAATAAATATACTGAAAGGCTTGAGGTGGAGTGTACGATATTCAGTATATCTTCTACAATGATATCGTAATTGGAGTTTTAACAATGTTGATTTGATATTATCGAGATTTGTGAAAAATCCAAATAAAACACACCTACAGAGTGCATGCATACATCACGTGACAAAGTCTAGTATTTAAGATGAATGAGCGTGCACATTTAGAGTTGCTTTGAAATCCGGAATTTAAAAACATCCACGTGGAAATTTACATTATTTAATACGTTATTTAAAACACCATCATTACTTTAAAACATTTACAAGAATATTTAGTCTTCATGCTCTATGATGAATTTAGTTTCAGTAATAATAATCATACATTAACATAAACCATCCATATTTCTACATGTGAATGTTGATTATAGAATTAAACACTTGAACAGAATGAACATAAGGTACATTTACAACAGATACAATCATGTGATCAATTTAAACTAAACATTTGTAAAGATTAACAGCCCCAGTTATTATTCAATTTGAGTGTTAGAAATTGAGCAATACATTTTAATAGGTTCAGGAATGAGATGTGTTTCCTCAAATCCGCCAGTCCACCATTTCTCACATGTTTAATAACGGCTTCATATAGAAGATCCTTCACTTTTTCTAATAAGAGATCATCCAAAACTGCATTGTAAAGTATAAAAAGAGTTCTTCTCAAGATTTCACTCAATTTATTCAATTAAATCTGATATTTCTTTATTTTATAGTAAACATTATTTCTATTGCAAATATAACAGATCTAAAACATTTAAACAGTTAACATTTTAAAATAGCTGAAAAATGTAATCTAATATTTAACATTCTCTGTAATTCTTTTTATATATTGCCAGTATAACGTTGATGATAACGATGCACAATTTACATAACAATATACAGGGTTGTCTACTGTTCTCCTGTTGTATGAATACACTGTTCCTTACAGACCTGAACTCTCTGTGTAAAGCCACACCCCCTCTGTGTGACACACTATAACACACACACACACACAAACAGGAAGTTCATTTCAGAGAAAACGAAACCTACACACACACAGCAGGAAAATGGCAGAAGCGAGAATTTCAGTAGATCATGATCAGTTCAGCTGTGCAGTGTGTCTGGATCTCCTGAAGGATCCAGTGACTGTTCACTGTGGTCACAGTTTCTGTAAGGTGTGCATTAATGGCTGCTGGGATCATGAGGATGTGAAGGAGATCTACAGCTGTCCCCAGTGTAGACAGACTTTCACTCCAAGGCCTGTTCTACGCAGGAACAACATGCTGGCTGAAGTGGTGGAGAAACTGAAGAAGAATGAACTCCAAGCTGCTTCTCCTGCTCACTGTTACGCTGGACTTGGAGATGTGGAGTGTGATTTCTGCACTGGGAGAAAATACAAAGCCGTCAAGTCCTGTCTGGTGTGTCTGGCCTCGTATTGTGAAGATCATCTTAAACCTCATTATCAGTCTCTTGCTTTTAAGAAGCACAAGTTAGTTGAAGCCTGTGTAGATCTCCAAGAAAAGATCTGCTCTCAGCACGACAAACTGATCGAGATCTACTGTCGTACTGACCAAAGCTTCATCTGTTACTTGTGTATGATGGATGAACATAAAGGACACGATACAGTTTCAACTACTGCAGAAAGAAATAAAAAACAGGTGAGAACTGGATATTATTGTTCTTTTATAAATCGGTTATTCTAGAGTCTAATTCTAGAGACTAATTTCTTTTGAGTGAATTTAGTTAGAATTCGGTCCCCTCCTTGAACCTCCACCTTATCGTGGTGGAGGGGTTTGAGTAAGCAGATGATCCTAGGAGCTATGTTGTTGGGAGCTATTTGCCGCAGGTAGGGTCTCCCAAGGCAAACAGGTCCTAGGGGACGGCTCAGACGAAGAGCGGTTCCATACCCCTTATGAAGAAAAATTGAAATCAAGGACCGTAACGTCGCCCGGTATGGCGCAGCCGGGGCCCCTCCCTGGAGCCAGGCCCAGGGGCTGGGGCTCAAAGGCAAGCGCCTGGTGGTTGGGCTGGTTGGGCGACGTGGGGACACCTTTCCCGTGGGCCCACCACCTGCAGGAAGGCTCATAAGGGACCAGTGCAATGTGGTTCGGGGCAATGGTCGAAGGCGGAGGCCTTGACGACCCGACCTCTGGACACAGAGACTAGCTCTAGGGACATGAAATGTCACCTCGCTGGTGGGGTAGGAGCCCGAGCTTGTGTGGGATGTTGAGAGATACCGGCTAGAGATAGTTGGGCTCACCTCCACTCAAAGTCTGGGCTCTGGAACCATATTCCTTGAGAGAGGCTGGGCTCTCCATTATTATACACTCCATTATTCTGGAGTTGCCCAAGGTGAGAGACGGCAGGCTGGCGTGGGCCTGCTCATATCCCCCCAGCTTAGCTGGCATGTGTTGGAGTTTACCCTGGTGAACGAGACGGTCGTTTCCCTGCGCTTTCTGGTTGGGGAAAAGTCTATCACTGTTATTTGTGCCTATGGGCTGAATGGCAGTGTAGAGTACCCGGCCTTCTTGGCAGTCTCTGGGAGGGGTGCTGATAAACGCCTCCGACTGGAGACTCCGTTGTTCTACTGGAGGGACTTCAATGCCCACGTGGGCAATGACAGTGATACCTGGAGGGGCGTGATTGGGAGGAATGCCGGCCCCCCCTGATCTGAACCCAGAGTGGTGCTCTGTTATTGGACATTCTGTGCTAGCCATAGTTTGTCCATAACGAACACCATGTTGAAACGCAAGGGTGTCCATTAGTACACATGGTACCAGGATACCAGTACCATGGTACCAGTACACATGGTGCTAGGCCGGAGATCGATGATAGACCTTGTGGTTGTTTCATCTGACCTCCGTCCGTGTGTTTTGGACACTCGGGTGGAGAGATGGGCGGAGCTGTCAACTGATCACCACCTGGTGGTGAGTTGGATTCGATGGCAGGGAAGGAAGCTGGACAGACTTGGTAGACCCAAACGTATTGTGCGGGTGTGCTGGGAACGCCTAGCAGAATCCCCTGTCAAAGATATCTTTAACTCTCACCTCCGGCAGAGCTTCAACCAGATCCCGAGGGAGGTTGGAGACATTGAGTCTGAGTGGACCATGTTCTCCACCTCCATTGTCGATGCAGCCATTCTGAGCTGCGGATGTAAGGTCTCAGGTCCCTGTCGTGGTGGTAATCGCCAAACCCATTGTGGTGGTCTCCTAGAAGTAAGGAGATGCCGTCAAGCTGAAGAAGGAGTCCTTCCGAGCCTGGTTGGCTCTTGGGACCCCTGAGGCAGCTGATGGGTACCGTCAGGTCAAGCGGGCTGCAAGCCCAGGTGGTTGTTGAGGCAAAATCTCGGGTATGGGAGGAGTTCGGAGAGGCCATGGAGAGGGACTATTCGGTCGGCCTCAAAGAAGTTCTGGCAAACCGTCCAGCATATCAGGAAAGGGAAGCAGTGCCCTGCCAAAACTGTCTACAGTGGAGGTGGGGAGCTGTTGACTGGGGACATCATCGGACTGTGGAAGGAATAGTTTGAGGATCTCCATAACCCAAGTCCAGAGGATGAAGCATCATCTATCACCCACTGAGGTAGTTGAGAAGCTTCCCGGTGGCAGAGCACCGGGGGTGGATGAGATCCGCCCTGAGTACCTGAAGTCTCTCGGTGTTCTGGGGCTGTCTTGGCTGACACACCTCTGCAACATTGCGTGGCAGCTTGGGACAGTGCCTCTGGATTGGCAGACCGGGGTGTTGATTACTCTTTTCAAGAAAGGGGAGGGTGTGCTCCAACTATAGGGGGGTCACACTCCTCAGCCTTCCTGGGAAAGTCTATGCCAGGGTACTGGAGAGGAGAATTCGGTCTTTAGTCGAACCCCGGATTCAGGAGGAACAATGCGGTTTTCGACCTGGCCGTGGAACACTGGACCATCTCTATACCCTCTACAGGAGTGATGGAGGGATCATGGGAGTTTGCCCATGTGCTTTGTGGATTTGGAGAAGGCATTCGACCGTGTCCCTCGCTGCACTCTCTGGGGGGTCCGCTCCTGGGAGTAAGGGGTCCCTGTATTGCACGGAGCACTAGTTTGGTTCGTCACATTGCCAGCAGTAAGTCAGACCTGTTTCCGGTACATGTTGGACTCCGGCAAGGCTGCCCTTTGTCACTGGTTTCTGTTCATTATTTTTATGGACAGAATTTCTAGCCAACAGGGGCTGGAGGGAGTCTGGTTTGGGGACCTACAGGATCTCGTCTCTGCTTTTTGCCGATGATGTTGTCCTGTTGGCTCCAATCAGGCCAAGACCTTCAGCGTGCACTGGGAAGGTTTGCGGCGAGTGTGAGTGTGAAGCTGCTGGGATGAAAATCAGCACCTCCAAGTCTGAGGCCACAGTCCATAGCCTCAAATAGGTGGTTTTCCCACTTCAGGTTGATGGAGAGCTCCTCCCCCAGTGGAGGAGTTCAAGTATTTTGGGGTCTTGTTCACGAGTGAGGGGAGGATGGAACGGGAGATCGACAGGCGGATCATTGCAGCCTCTGCAGTAATGCCGTCAATGTACCGGTCTGTCGGAGTGAAGAGGGAGCAGAGCCAAAAGGTAAAGCTCTCAATTTACTGGTCCATCTACCTTCCTACTCTCATCTATGGCCATGAGCTTTGGGTCATGACCGAAAGGGCTAGATCCCGGGGACAGGCGGCAGAAATGAGCTTCCTTCACAGGGTGGCTGGGCGCGTCCCTTAGAGATAGGGTGAGAAGTTCAGTCACTCGGGAGGAAGCTCAGAGTAGATCCGCTGCTCCTCCACATCGAGAGGGGCCAGCTGGCGTGGCTTTCGCATCTATTTTGGATGCCTCCTGGGCACCTTCCAGGGGAGGTGTTTTGGGCATGTCCCACCAGGAAGAGGCCTCTGGGAAGACCCAGAACACGTTGGAGGGACTATGTCTCTCGACTGTCCAGGAATGCCTCGGTGTCCCCTCTGGGGTAGCTAGAGGAAGTGGCTGTAGAGAGGGAAGTCTGGGCATCACTGCTTAGACTGTTACCCCTGCGACCCGGTCCCGGATAAGCGGTAGAAGATGGATGGATGTATGAATTTAGTTAGCTCTCTATAGGATAATTTGTAAAGAAATGGGAGAGCAGTCAGTTTACTTTTAACAGACACCCGACAATTTTTATACAGAATTTTACAGCTAAAGTGCACACATCTATGGAAGTATCAAGTTAGCAGCATTCAGTCTATAAACACAAGTGTTACAGCATGGACTTTCTCACAATCTAATCAAAATACCTTAATGTTACTGTCACACAAATAACTGTTTCAACCAGGTGTTATTTTCACTCAAAAACAAAAACATCATGTAATAACTGCTAATAAATACATTAATAATAGTAATGAATAGTAGTAATGTATTAAAGAAGTTTGTATTTTATGTGAGATGAATTTTATTTGATCTCAGCATGATCTAAAGGAGGAACAGATGAAATCTCAGCAGAAGATCCAGGAGAAGCAGATGAAGGTGCAAGAGCTGAAACAGACTGTGGACACTATAAAGGTGAAGAGTGATGTGCACAGTAATAATTTAGGTGGTTCTGTGTGGGATTGTGTGTATAAGAAGTACTTAAGTAGTACAGTATCTGTACTTTTCTCAAGTATTTTTAATTTCAGGATATTTTAACTTTCACTTCATTACACATCAAAATTAAAATCACTAACTTTTTATACAACTACATTTTGTGAAATCAGTCGTTACTTTTTATTTATGGGTGGGTTAAAATGTTATTAGTACAGTTATCTGTACAATTTTATTAACAGAGTACACAAATTACAGACACAATTTAAAATGATGATCTCTCTCATTCTGTGTGTTTATATGACGTGTGTTGTAACAGAAACGTTCACAGAAAGCAGTAGATGATAATGAGAAGATCTTTAATAAGATGATCAGCTCCATGGAGAAAAGGCGCTCGGAGGTGACGGAGATGATCAGAGCTCAGGAGAAAGCTGATCTGAGTCGAGCTGAAAAACACCTGGAACATCTGGAGCAGGAGATTGCTGATCTTAAGAAGAGATTCAGAGATCTGGAGCAGCTTTTACACACACCTGATCACATCCACTTCCTCCGGGTAACACTCACTGTCTGATCTACAGAGGGCGCTGTTCCTCCTAAACGCTCATTACAGCAACAATAAATGTTCCTGTCTGAGATCACAAGTGTGTCTTTGGTCTGATTCAGTCTGAGATTCATTCGTTCCTCTCCTACACTTTTCTCCTTCTCTATGATGTGTTTCCTCTCTGTAGAGTTTCCCGTCTCTCTGTGTTTCTCCTGGATTTGACGACTCACCCAAATTCACCTTCAATCAACATCACTCATTTGATGGAGTGAGGAAATCTGTCTCACATCTGAAAAAATTACTGGAGGAAATCTGTCAGGAGGAATTCTACAAAATTCGCCCACAAGGTAAACAAATATTTGTGTTGTAAATGATGTATTTGTTGTGTATCACAGTAAAGAGGGAGAGAAATTTGATGGAACAGGAATAAGTGGAGGTCACGTATGCAGAAGAAGGTAGATAGCGTTCTCCTCTGAAGGTGTTCCACTGCCTTGTGAGACAGCATGAGCAGCAGATTGAAAAGATGCAGTTGTCTGGATTCTCATGTCTCTGAGGAAACACGTATTAGTCTTTCCTCTCCCCAGGTGATTCTGTCATATAAGTAGAGCTGTGTGTTGGCTGGGAAGTGGCAGGTGACCATAAAATGATGAACGACATCAATATAAACTCACCAGACAGTCAGCAGAACTACCGTATTTTCTGGACTATAAGACGCTACTCTTTTCCTAGGTTTTGAACTATGCGGCTTATACAAAGGTTCTATTGTGTGGTTCTATTGTGTGCTCTATTCTGTGGGTTTTTCTTCCACCGCAAGGGACACTCTAACTGGAATTAGAAGAAATAATAAGATAGATGAAAAAGGAATGCAAAGAAAAATAGACTACGGCAGTTTTTCTTTAGCAGATTGAACACGCAGGACAAATTACTAACTGGTAATTATTTTCAAATCTTTACCCCTTCATCATGGAAACCACACGAAGAAATTCATTTTATGAAAGTTTTAAGTTGAAGGCCATTGAGCTTGCTACCGCAGAATGAAACCACGTTGCTGCATGCAAGCTTAGAGTCAATGAATCCATGATTAGAGGTTGGAGGCGGCAGCGGGAAGAGCTCAGGCAATGCCAAAAGTGGAGAAAAGCTTTCAGAGGACATAAAAGCAGGTGGTCTGAACTTGAAAATGTCCTGGAAGACTGGGTGAACCCACAGAGAGCAGGTGGCTGAGGTGCATCCACTGTACAGACACGAGCAAAAGCCAAAACAATCGCCCGCAAAATGAATATTAAAGATTTCAAAGCTGGGCCGTCATGGTGTTTCCGATTTATGAGACGTAAAAAACCTGTCCATTAGGGCACGGACCACTCTCTCTCTCAGCAACTCCCCCCTGAGTATCAGGATAAAGTTGAAAACGTCCACAAATTTGTTGACATAAAGATACAAGAAAACTCCATCGGACCAGACGACATCATAAATATGGATGAAGTACCTTTGCCGTCTGATCTGCCTCTGACCAGGACTGTTACCAAGACAGGTGTATCATCCATGTTGTTGAAAACAACAAGCCACGAGAGAACGCACTTCACCTGCATTCTGGCATGCACAGCATCCGGACAAAAACTTGGTGTCCAGTGAGAGTAGGAACGTAGATCGACCAGTAAATTGATAAACTTTGTCTTTTGGCTCAGCTCCCTCTTCACTACGACGGACCGGTACATGGATCGCATTACTGATCCGCCTTTCGATCTCCCATTCCATCCTCCCCTCACTTGTGAACTGACCCCAAGATACTTGAACTCCTCCACTTGGGGGAGGAGCTCTCCTCCAATGGTGATTTTTAAGCATTTTCTAAGCTTAGCTTTAAGAGTTTCCCATAATACTGAATATGAAGTAGAACCAAGATGGATTAAAAAAAATTCTTGTGTGCCAGCAGTTATGAATTAAACCTCCAGGGAGAATGTGTTGGCCTACAAGTTAAGAATCGGATATCCATTGACAAAGGAAAACCCTAGACCTTTCAATAGGATTACCCTTGCCTTAAGGAAACGAACAGGTGCACCATCAACAGATAAACATTGAGCAGTATTAGGGTCAGCCATTCTGGAAACAGGAGCTCTGTAGCCAGGAGGAAACCCACCCCCACCCCAGCGAGCTCGCACCAAACACCCAAACACAAACAAACATCCAACATATAACGATAAATAACATATCCAGAGGAAAAGAAAATTATTAGCATAAATTGACCAAAGATATATGAAACACAAATAGTAAATATTCAATATAACTTACATCCTGATACCCATAAAATAAAACAACAAAACAAAACAACAAGCTGGAAACCAAAAAAACTGCGTAAGATCAGACACAAGCATAACCACGCGGAGTGTATAAACAGTCCGGTTATACGAGAAATATGGTTACACTTTACACCGTTTGCATAGTACTTGTGTATTTTCTGCCTTCGTCAGATAAGAGAAAATCTTTCCCCACACCATTGTATGTGATATGTGGCTGTGTTGGATAAAACAACCCGTACCGCACATATACCTTCGATACCAAGGAGCTGTCGCCGTATCTCATTGAAAGCAGCCCGGGCTTTTGCGGTTTTTGCCATGTGGTCAGGAAAAACAGAAATGCTCAGGTCCTTGAATTTAATCTGTTTTAGTTCTCTCGCATTGCGGCCTCATTCGCAGCTTTATCACTGAACAGTTGCGCCTTCACCGCCTGCAGTTCCGACTATATCGGTAATAAATTGTCACCCAGTGTACGTTGCAATGTAGGCAGTTTCGCCTTAAAAATCTTGGTAATTTTGGACCTTAAAGAGGACAGATGCTCTGACTTCAGTGAGTCCATATCGCCCTTAGAAACTGCCTGTGGAGTGACGGGCCCTTCACGCAAGGGTGATTCACACAAAGATGACCGCATCCACAGCACCAGGCCGTAGTTCTGACTGAGTAGTACTACACGTTTTAATACTTTTACCAGACAACATATTTACGTCCAGAAACAATCGGGCATTTAAATCGGGCATTTAAAGCTGCACTCCGGGTTGAGTGGGAGACTTGGATGACAAGTGGTGAGAAGTCTTTCACAAAACTGGCTGCATGTGAAAAGCATTCTTTGTCTGTCAGTGGATCCTAACAGCGTGGAGTGCTGTGGAAGAATCCACCATCACCAACGGGTTCCGAAAAGCTGAACTGCTATGCCAAGAGAACGGCGCACCTTCCGAGCCAACTTCACCAGAGGATGTCAGTAACATGGCGAGCGAGACTGATGGTGACAGATGTGACGTAGTGCTTCTGAGGCTGTTCAACTCCGACACTGAAAAAGACGACTTCATGGGTTTCAGCGAAGATGATTAAAGTGACTTGTGGTTTCAGACACTGGAAAAATTCAAGTAACTAAATACCGGTTATTTTCTCTTGGTTCTGTTCCATTTTAATCAGCAAAGTTGCTGCCGTGTTAAAAGGCACTATTTGGAAAGAATCTGTTCAGGTACATACATGTACATTTACAGTACACAATCGTTCTGTACATGCAGTAAATATCAAATTTTTCAACATAGATATCTGCGGATTACAGCTCGGTGCGACTTGTATACAGGTGCGCTCTATAGTCCAGAAAATATGGTAATCTAGAATATTGTAGTTGATGCTTCATCTCAAATCTGGAAAGTTTCCTCACTGGTGACATCACTGACGCGTCTGATACCAGCAAAGAATCAAAACTTTCATATTTATGATGTCAAATATTTACACTTCATTTTTCACTCTACATTTTGTCTCCGTCTCCACAGCTGCAGGAGTTCAGATGATTTTACCTTCAGAACCAAAAACCAGAGGAGATTTTCTGCAGTGTAGGTGTAACACAAACACACATGTGTATTGTTGATCTAAGTCTATTTCTCCCTGATGACTTGTGTAAACAAGTAAACAAAGTGTAAATGTGTGTATTGTTGATCTAAATCTAATCCATTTCTCCCTCATGACTGATGTGTAATATTTAAAATATTTCATATAGAGCAGCATTAGGAGGACAGAAACACACACAGGTGTCTCACACACACTTGTTATAAATCCTGTGATTAACATCTAATCTGTGTACATTTAATTCTTATAGATTTCTGTTATCTGACTCTGGATCCCAAAACTGCACATCCTCACCTCATTCTGTCTGAGAAGAACAGAGTCGTGGCATGGAGTAATACAAAAAAGAGATATTCTGATCATCCAGAGAGATTTGACTCGTGGTATCAGGTGTTGTGTAAGGAGAGTGTGTGTGGACGGTGTTACTGGGAGGTGGAGTGGAGCGGTCATGTGTTTATATCAGTCTCATATAAAGAGATCAGCAGGAAAGGACTGGGTTGTGAGTGTGGCTTTGGACACAACAGTCAGTCCTGGAGTCTGGAGTGTTCTTCTTCCTCTGTCTCTTTCTATCACAACAACATTAAAACTGCACTCCGAGGTCCAGCGTCCTCCAGAATAGGAGTGTATGTGGATCACAGTGCAGGAATTCTGTCCTTCTACAACGTCTCTAATACGATGAATCTCCTCCACACAGTCCACACCACATTCACTCACCCTCTATACGCTGGCTTCTGGATTATAGATTATAATGCAGTTATTAGATTTTGTGATCGAAAATTAAATGCATGTAAAAGTATTTATTAAATTTATAATTGAGGAGTCGAGGGGCACGGTGGCGTAGTGGTTAGCACGTTCGCCTCACACCGCCAGGGATCCGGGTTCGATTCCCGTCTCGGTCATGTGTGTGTGGAGTTTGCATGTTCTCCCCGTGCCTCAGGTGGTTTTTCTCCGGGTTCTCCGGTTTCCCCCGGTCCAAAAACATGCACGGTAGGTTGATTGGCACCTTGGAAAATTGTCCCTAGTGTATGAATGTGTGTGTGTGCCCTGCGATGGGTTGGCATTCCATCCAGGGTGTATCCTGCCTTAATGCCCATAGACGCCTGAGATAGGCACAGGCTCCCCGTGACCCGAGGGAAGATCGGATAAAGCGCTTGAAAATGAATGAATGAATTAAGGAGTCAGATTTAATTTCTACAACATTAATTCTGTGTACAGAATCTGTAACAATAATAAATACAGAATGTAGGATGTTTCTAGAATGAAAGTAAAAGTACAGAGAGGATTGTGCTAAATGCTTAACCTGAAAGAGAGAGAGAGAGAGAGAGAGAGAGAGAGAGAGAGAGAGAGAGAGATGAATAAAATGGAGGACAATAATCAGGAGAATACTGATGTAGTTACTCTCATACCAAATCTTCTTGACTCCTCAGAATTTATGAATTGTGTGATGAATTCTGTGGAGACGAGTGGATTCTGAAAGAATAAACAAAGCCCAAAAAACCTTCATCTTTACCTCTTTTTAAATGTAGTTTTGTGATGATTAACTAGATATGATCTGCAAAAGCAGTTGTGTCTGAATACTTTTTGTCTAACTTTTATAACTGTATGAATTATTTGTACATGTTGAAACAGAATGTATTTTTCAGGGGAAGTATTTCAGGTTAAAAATTGTACTTGTGGCTTCTTTCTTTAAAATAAACACCTGAATGTTTTACTTGTTTTCTAATGCAGTTAATACATTCATATATTTACTTTAGGGCTGTTGCTATTGATTATTTTAATAATAGAGTATTCTATCAATTCCTTCGATTAATTGAGTAATGGGTTAAAAAATACTTTTTTTTTGGTAAATAGCTATAAAAAATCAGATAGAGAAAGTAATGTAGGTCTCTTAAAATGAACAAGTAATTTGTTGTCCTTTTAAGAAAAATCTATATTTATTGCTAAATTTACCTACAAGTATATCGCTGAAAACAAAACCTATGTAGTGTATTAAATTACCATTTTACATCAAAATACAAATACAGTGTTCAAAAAGCTTCTCTTCTGTGTCCATGTAGAGCAAGTCAAGGGAAACTACATGTTTAAATTGATTATTATTATCAGTCGTGTGTATTTATTAAATCTTGCACAGTATAATAATGTGGTCATTTACTTACACAAATAAATATACTGAAAGGCTCGAGGTGGAGTGTACGATATTCAGTATATCCAAATAAAACACACCTACTGTGGCAGAGACTCAGGAGATTCAGGATCCACGTGCACGCTTTTATTAATGCTCAAGGTTAGGCAGATGAAAGGGGCCGCACCGACAGACAGCTGTATCAGAGATGAGCAAAAATCACAACAGGTAACAGGCGAGAAGGTCAGAAGGCAGGCAGCTAGCGTCAATAGTCCAGTGAACAATAGCAAGCAGTCCAGTGGGGCAGGCAGCAGAAAATAGCAAACGTGGGAACAGGCAGAGGTCATACACAGAATATCACACAGGAGCACTGCTCAGAATTGACAGGAGAAAGGCAATACTTCACAATGAGCCAGGGTCAGGGTCTGGCTTATATGGAGAGACTAATGAGTGATAGAAATCAGGTGTGTGCAAGATGGCGGTGTGTGAGGCATGATGGGAAATGTAGTGCTGCTAGTACTCGGTGACGGCTCGCGTTGGTGATGATCAGAGGGGTTCACAGAGGCGGCATTTGTTACACCTACAGGGTCACACTGTGTCAGGATCTATAAAATGGCAGTGACTGTGACTCCAAGGAGCCTTTATTCTGCCCAAGACCCTATGCCCTAAGCAGTGCATAGGTTTTCTTCCTCTCTTTGTTATATTGCAGGCATTTGCTAGAATCATTCAAGTTCATTTCTTTCCTCATTAATGTACACACAGCACCGCATATTGACAGAAAAACATATATATTTTTAAATTTTTGCAGATTTATGGAAAAAAAAAACTGAAATATCACATGGTCCTAAATATTCAGACACTTTGCTGTGACACTCGTATATTTAAATCGTGCTGTCCATTTCTTCTGATCATCCTTGAGCTTGTTCACCTTCATTTGAGTCCAGCTATGTTTGATTATACTGATTGGACTTGATTAGGACAGCCACACAGCTCACAGTGCATATTAGAGCAAATCAGAATCATGAGGATAAAGGAACTGCCCGAGGCGCTCAGAGACAGAACTGTGCAAGGCACCGATCTGACCAAGGTTGCAAAAATTTCTTCTGCAGTTAAGGTCCCTAAGAGCACAGTGGCCCCCATAATCCTTAAATGGAAGATGTTTGGGACTACCAGAACCTTTCCTAAAGGTGGCCACTGAGCAATCGGGGGAGAAGAGCCTTGATGAGAGAGATAAAGAACCCTAGAGATCACTGTGGCTGAGCTCCAGATATGCAGTGGGGAGATGGGAGAAAGTTGTAGAAAGTCCACCATCATTGCATCCCTCCACCAGTGGGGGCTTTATATGCAAGACAGGAAAGCCTGCATGGAGTTTGCTAAAAAACACTTGAAGGTTTCCAAGATTATTAGAAATAAGATTCTCTGGTCTGATGAGACAAAGATGGAAGTGTTTGGCGTAATTCTAAGTGGTATGTGTGGAGAAAACCAGGCACTGCGCATCACCTGTCCAATACAGTCCCAACAGTGAAACATGGTGGTGGCAGTATCATGCTGCGGGGGTGTGTTTCAGCTGCAGGGACAGGACGACTGGTTGCAATAGAGGGAAAGATGAATGTGGCCAAGTACAGGGATATCCTGGATGACAACCTTCTCCAGAGTGCTTAGGACCTCGGACTGAGCCAATGGTTCCCCTTTGTTTCAGCTGCATGCCAGCAACAGTCACATCGCAGATCAGTGTGCAGGATCGAGGGAATAGTATATGATTTCACGTATCACGTATAGATATTGATATAGATTTATATATATATAACCCTTCTCACGTTCACGGCAATAATCGGATCAATTGACAATTTGGTGTCAACGCTTGAATGAACAACAACAACATGCTAATATATATATATAGAGGAGAGGCTATATATATCATATGAGCATATAGCTATAGGCATTACTATATGAATATATATATATATATATATATATATATATATATATATATATATATATATATATATATATATATATATATTCATATATTGTTCATTCAAGCGTTGACACCAAATTGTCAATTGCCGATTATTGACAATACAAAAAATATATATATATTATATATATATATATATATATATATATATATATAGATATATATATATATATATATATATATATATATATATATATATATATCCATATCATATATATATATCCTCTATTGTTGTTGTTGTTCATTCAAGCGTTGACACCAAATTGTCAATTGCCGATTATTCAAACGTAAAAGTGAAATGCATACAGGCTATTTAAAAGCGAAGGAAAAGTGGAAAACTCCAACTATGTATAAACCCAAATATATTTTCAATGAATTATAATTCAAATCTTAAGCTGTAAGGATGTCAATACGGATGTCCGTCCAGCATACCAGCAAACCTGTCCACAAAGTAAAATTTGTTCGAATTCGAAAAAACTGCGCCTCTAGCGAGTCACGGATCTTAACAAATGTAGAGCGAATGAGTAATACCCATGTAATGCCTACCTCCTAATAAATTCATGCAAACTCGTTTGTAGGGTGGGGACATCTGTACATGTATATGTATATATTAATTTATTATTAGTTTGATTATATGAAGTCTCTGCATCTGTTTCAGTGTTATTTGAACTTTCAAGCTCCGCTCACTGCAATCTTATTGGTAATTTAAATAATTTCAGTTTTTTTTAATGAATAATAAATAGTAATGATCTTAATTAAAATGATCCAAAATCTTAATTTATATGTGGACATGTATGCATGTATGCATGTGGTATGTTACAGAGACGGCCAACAAATTCAACTCGGGGTTAACTTATTGCCATTAGCAATTCAGTTTGTTAATTGTTTCGTGGATGAGAGATTAAGAAACACAGAAATCAGACCTAATCTTCAAAAACAATTTTTTTAAATAATTACATGTGGCTTAACACACAAAAAAAGGTAAAGGAAATAGTTTGCAAACGGAACCTGTGGTGTGCAGCGTGTACAAAATGGGATAAACCAAACAAAGGGAAAAAAGATACAAACACCCATTAAACAAAATACGGCAGAGGCACTTCTACAAACTATGTAAAACATGCCTTCGCATTACATCACTGATCAAAACAAAATAACATCAAATTACATTGGTAAACTCAAACAATGTAATTAACTTACTTT
Organism: Kryptopterus vitreolus; assembly: GCA_030449085.1. Lineage (NCBI taxonomy): Eukaryota > Metazoa > Chordata > Actinopteri > Siluriformes > Siluridae > Kryptopterus > Kryptopterus vitreolus. Next base: position 18,157,900 of record JACRUU010000026.1, read on the forward strand.
GCAACTCAGTTTTTTTTGGCAACACACATGCTCCGATAGGCTGAACACACCAGGACAACCCGTATAGCTTGCACGTGCTAGACAAATATTAACACATTGCTTCATCATTCATTCATTCATCTTCTACCGCTTTATCCGATCTTCTCGGGTCACGGGGAGCCTGTGCCTATCTCAGACGTCTATGGGCATTAAGGCAGGATACACCCTGGATGGAATGCCAACCCATCGTAGGGCACACACACACACACACACACACACATTCACACACACACATTCACACACACACATTCATACACTAGGGACAATTTTTCCAAGGTGCCAATCAACCTACCATGCATGTTTTTGGACCGGGAGGAAACCGGAGTACCCGGAGAAAAAACCCCTCAGACACGGGGAGAACATGCAAACTCCACACACACATGGCCGAGACGGGAATCGAACCCGGACCCTGGCGGTGTGAGGCGAACGTGCTAACCACTAAGCCACCATCCCCCCTGCTTCATCATTAATGATCCTGAATTTATTTTAACCATAACACCATGAAGCATTGAATGAATCTAGTGTCATATGCATCTCATAACACTGACCTGATGTATTAACGCCAAATTTTAACCTCAGTCTTGCATCTGCGCCAGCGACCCAAAAGCCACCACATATCCTGCTTATTACCGTCGTGACTTGACCTGGTTCCTGCTAACATGCAGCACGCCACACCCTCAGATGATGACGTCACCAAACATCTCGCAAAGCATCCCTGTATCCATTCTTACCTATGAATATACTATACACAGTGCACAAATGAATGCCCCCACTATCTACCACCTGGTTACATATATCAGTTAGTCCGTTACAGCTCCAACACATTTAATTCACTGCTGTGCAATGGAGTTCTAATACACACTACACTGCCATCTCCTGGTTAGTTGTTATTATGCGTCATAGATGGATGTCAAAGCCAAAGGTTGAAAAGAAAAACTGTTTTATTCTCTGAAATTCCGCATATATTATTTGATATCAGTTTACGTTTTTAATTTATTTGGAAATTGACATTTTCAATGTCATTTCTGTTTCCTGTTAGATTTCGTTATAAATTAAGAAGAACATAACTGGACAACAAAGAAATAAAGTTATAGCAACAAAGATACTACATGACAAGATACTTCACAATGAGATACTACATCATCAGGATTAAATACACAAACTCATTTAAGGGCTGAACAAAGCCGAGAACAATCATGACACAATATAGCACAATGTGACATAATAAAGCAGTGATGAGACGGCTTGCAGAAAATGCATGACCTGAAGTAAAACACACTTGGGAGAGATCAATGACACCGTCATGCTGTGGGGTTGTTGTCCAGCAGCAGTACCAGGTAAAATGTATGAGATGTGCTGAAGGAAAATAGTTCTGTTGTAAGAATACACTGTTCCTTACAGACCTGCACTCTCTCTGCTGGAAGTCACACCCACTCTGAGTGTCTCACCATACCACACAAACAACCAGGAAGTTCATTTCAGAGAAAACGAAACTCAAATAACCTTTAGTCTCACTTTCACATGAGCACGCAAACACACGTGCACAGAAATCAAGAAAATGGCAGAAGCTTTCACTCCAAGGCCTGTTCTAGGCAGGAATAACATGCTGGCTGAAGTGGTGGAGAAACTGAAGAAGAAGACTGAACTCCAAGCTGCTTCTCCTGCTCACTGTTACACTGGACCTGGAGATGTGGAGTGTGATTCCTGCACTGGGAGAAAACGAAAAGCCGTCAATTTCTGTCTGGTGTGTCTGGCCTCGTATTGTGAAGACCATCTTAAACCTCATTATCAGTCTCAGGCTTTTAAGAAGCACAAGTTAGTTGAAGCCTGTGTAGATCTCCAAGAGAAGATCTGCTCTCAGCACGACAAACTGATCGAGATCTACTGTCGTACTGACCAAAGCTTCATCTGTTACTTGTGTATGATGGATGAACATAAAGGACACGATACAGTTTCAACTACTGCAGAAAGAAATAAAAAACAGGTAAGGACTGGATATTATTGTTCTTTTCTACATCATTTTATTTGAATAAATTATTGTTTCTACAGTAAATTTTATTTAGAGTTAAACGATCGTATGTAAAAAAAATGTTAAACAGGGAAGAGCAGTTTAAACTTAGCAGCTTGAAATATTATCATGCTGATGGTGGATCCCGATCCTATTCTAGTAACAACAATCTGAAATGGCAAGAATTAATGTGTATTGGACACATTTCCATCTAAGGGAAACATGCATGCATTCATATAGCAATATAGACTTAGGAGCCATTTAACATAGCCAGGTCACCTACCTGCATGGTTTTGGGAGATGTAAAAAAAAAATAAAAAAAAATCCAATGCAATTCCACACAGACATGCAACATGCAAACATGTTCACACAGACATTAACCTGAACCTTTAACAATATTTATTGGGTTGTTGGGAGAAACTAGGGTTCAGACATAACTGCATATAATGATCTACAGGTTACCTATGAGAACGTTATCTATCTGAATGTAAGTGTATTTATGGTGTATTTTTGAAAACGACTCCATGCCGAAAGATCCTGATTCTGGAAAGTATGAATCGCTGCACAGTGAATGTCACTTTGAATGCCACAGAGTTGAAACAATGTAAACTATGTGAAATGCATTTTATTTGGTCTCAGAATGAGCTAAAGGAGGAACAGATGAAATCACAGATGAGGATCCAGGAGAAGCAGTATAAGGTGCAAGAGCTGAAACAGAGTATGGACATGATTAAGGTGACTAGTAAAAACACATGCGGTGCTTTCGGAAAGAAATATTCAGACCTCTATTAATCTTTTCAATTTTGTGTGAATGTTGAAGCATGATATAATATTTAAAATGTATTTGTTTTCTCACTAATCTAGACTCAGTACCCCATAATCACAGTGAATTCTAGAAATATATTTATACACTACCACTCAAAAGATTGTGAGTGGGAAACACATTCCATTGTTCCAAGGAAACACATACAACAGGGGTGGGCAATTATATTTTCCAAAGGGCCACATGAGAAACCTGAGGTGTGTTCGTGGGCCGAACCAACAATAACATTGAACATTGTCCCAGATGACAACCGCTTTGACCTGCGCCCTTTCCTCTACAACACAAACTGGTCTTGGCAATTCCGCTGCATCGACAGTGAGATTTCCTTAATGGGGGCTGGATATGCAGAATTCATATAATGTCTATATCAAATGACGTTCTTCACAATAAGTTTTATCATTCGTATAATTCAATAGTTCTGTGTTAAACATGATATACTTGTGTATATATATACTGTAGCCAAATATCACTCTTTCATAAGAGTTTGTCATCCGGAAAATAGGGAAATTGGGAAATGTTCAATAATTAATTTTTTCCACTTGTAAAGAGCGGTAAATGATGTTCATTATGATACCAAAAGAATAAGGATATACTATTTAAGGAAAAGTGAAGGGGAGGAAAAAAATGAATAAATAAAATCGCTGTATTTTTCCTTCATTTTTCTCACTATTTGCGGTTATACTTTCTTCTGGTGCGACAAAGAAGCTGAAGCAGTTCAGCGGGCCGGATTAAAAGGACCAAGGGGCCGGATGTGGCCCCCGGGCCGTAGTTTGCCCACCCCTGACATACAATATTAATCTTAACAGAAAATTTACCAAAAGAACAGGACATGCTGACATTGAGATAGTTAGAACTAATGATTTTAAAGGAAATTATGAATTGTAAATTAGCTCAGTTAAGAGTAAATATCTGAATAATTATAACAGGTTCGAATTAATTAATTACAAATATTTAATTGAGAACCAACTGCAGTTGTAATGGAATCAGACACGCAGGGAAGCGGGCATAAACTTAAAGGTATTTATTTATAAAAATGGAGAACTAAGAAGCTGCCGCTCAAAGGATCGGCCAGAAAGGCTAACACAGCCTTGTACTGTTCGAGCCAAGGAACGGGAAACACAGGAGGTCCTCGAGCGGGGTGAGAGAGGTAGGTTTAAGGGTAACGGCGGACGAGATCGCGCCCGCGAGTCATGGAAGCCAGTGGAACTGGAGCAGCTGGAAACGGGACCTGATGCGGGAATCTGAGAAATACAAGAGGTTAGTCACGATTACACAGAGTAGCCGCGTGTCCGCTTTGCAACATACGCTATACTATATACGGAAACGAGATACGGGGTATGACCGCCACATCTACGTATGAATACGAGACCAGACCTGGAGTGGAGGGAGAGCAGGGCTTAAGAGAGAGGGAGTGAGGGAGAGAAACAAGGTGCAGCTGGGGCCAATTAGAATTGAAAGTCTGGGGAAAAGAGCAGGGAGGAGCGAGGAGAGAGACAGGGAACCATGACAGCAGTAAAATGTTACAATTTTTCAGTTTGTTCATCCAGGGAGCAGACAGTAAAAACATGTATTAATTCTAGGAATGGTTATCTCCCTGGCCAAGAAATAATAACTGCTTCCACTGTATAAAGTACTAGCGATAAACTAGGATATAGCAGAATTAACACTCAGTCAGTAAGTCAGACCTGTTTCCAGTACATGTTGGACTCCGGCAAAGCTGCCCTTTGTCACCGGTTCTGTTCATTATTTTTATAGACAGAATTTCTATGAGCAGCCAGGGGCTGGAGGGAGTCTGGTTTGGGGACCACAGGATCTTGTCTCTGCTTTTTGCTGATTATGTTGTCCTGTTGGCTCCATCAGGCCAAGACCTTCAGCATGCATTGGGAAGGTTTGCAGCCGAGTGTGAAGCAGCTGGGATGAAAATCAGCACCTCCAAGTCCGAGGCCATGGTCCTTAGCCGCAAAAAGGTGGTTTGCCCACTTTAAGTTGGTGGAGACCTCCTCCCCCAAGTGGAGGAGTTCAAGTATCTTGGGGTCTTGTTCTCGAGTGAGGGGAGGATGGAACGGGAGATCAACAGGCGGATCAGTGCAGCCTCTGCAGTAATTTAGTCGATGTACCGGTCCATCGTAGTGAAGAGGGAGCAGAGCCAAAACGCAAAGCTCTCAGTTTACTGGTCGATCTACGTTCCTACTCTCACCTATGGCCATGAGCTTTGAGTCATGACCAAAAGGGCAAGATCCCGGATATGGGCGGCCGAAATTAGCTTCCTTTGCATGGTACTTCAACATAACAAATGTAAAAAAAATGGGTCTAAAGAGGGAGTAAGAGATTTTCTAGAGTTAACCCTTCAAGAGATGTGTGTGTGTGTGTGTTGCACCAGAGGTGTTCACAGACAGCAGTAGATGATAACGAGAAGATCTTTAATGAGATGATCATATCCATGAAGAAAAGGCGCTCGGAGGTGACAGAGATGATCAGAGCTCAGGAGAAAGCTGATCTGAGTCGAGCTGAACAATGCATGGAACATCTGGAACAGGAGATTGCTGATCTTAAGAAGAGAGTCAGTGATCTGGAGCAGCTTTTACACACACCTGATCACGTCCACTTCCTCCAGGTAACACTCACTGTCTGATCTACAGAGGGCGCTGTTCCTCCTAAACGCTCATTACAGCAACAATAAATGTTCCTGTCTGAGATCACAAGTGTGTCTTTGGTCTGATTCAGTCTGAGATTCATTCATTCCTCTCCTACACTTTTCTCCTTCTCTATGATGTGTTTCCTCTCTGTAGAGTTTCCCATCTCTCTGTGTTTCTCCTGGATGTGACAACTCACCCAGCTTCACCTTCAATCAACATCTCTCATTTGATGGAGTGAGGAAATCTGTCTCACATCTGAAAAAACGACTCAAGGAAATCTGTCAGAAGGAATTCTACAAAATCCGTCCACAAGGTAAACAAATAATGTGTTGTAAATGATGTATTTGTTGTGTATCACATTAAAGCGGGAGAGAAATGTGATGGAACAGGAATAAGTGGAGGTCACGTATTCAGAAGAAGGTAGATAGCGTTCTCCTCTGAAGGTGTTCCATTGCCTTGTGAGACAGCATGAGCAGCAGATTGAAAAGATGCAGTTGTCTGGAGTCTCATGTCTGAGGAAGCATGTATCTCCACAGATGATAAGTGTCGTTATTAGTCTAGTCTTCAGCTTTGTATTCTGTAGCTCTGTTGTGTGATCTAACTATGTTGTTTTATGTAGCACCAAGGCTCTAGAGAAAAGTTGTCTCATTTCGCTGTGTACTGCATCAGCTATATACAGTTGGAATGACAGTAAAAGCTTATTTAGTTTACTTGAGCTTTACTTTAGTCTAAAAGTAATCCACTTCACTAATCCACTGCTGCTCTGTTTGATTTAGCATGTTTTGCTGTTTTATAAGTATTGCTTGTTTTTAAATGACTGGTATTGTGATATTTTTTTAGTATCAGTATATTGTGCAACACTACAGAGCACTAATTAAAATTTGTTTCCTGATACCAGTAAAGCTTCAAAACGTTCATATTTACATATTTAGGTAAAATCTGTCTCCATTTTGTGTCTGTGTCTCCACAGTTGCAGCAGTGCAGATGATTTTACCCTCAGAACCAAAGACCAGAGAAGATTTTCTGCAGTGTAGGTGTAACACACACTCACACACACACATATTAAACCTCTTTACAATGTCATATAGAGCAGCATTAGGAGGACCGACACACACAGGTGTCTCACACAAATAACATGAATAACATCTAACCTGTGTACATTTTATTCTTATAGATTTCTGTTATCTGACTCTGGATCCCAATACAGCAAATCCTGACCTCATTCTATCTAAGAAGAACAGAGTCGTGACATGCAGTAAAACAGAACAGAGATATTCTGATCATCCAGAGAGATTTGACTCCTGGTCTCAGGTGTTGTGTAAGGAGAGTGTGTGTGGACGCTGTTACTGGGAAGTGAATTGGAGTGGTGATTATGTGTCCATAGCAGTTTCATATAAAGAGATCAGCAGGAAAGGAGAAGGTGATCAGTGTGTGTTTGGACGCAATAGACACTCCTGGAGTCTGGACTGTTCTTCTTCCTCTTTCTATCACAACAACATTAAAACTGCACTCCGAGGTCCAGCATTCTCCAGAATAGGAGTGTATGTGGATCACAGTGCAGGAATTCTGTCCTTCTACAACGTCTCTAATACGATGAATCTCCTCCACACAGTCCACACCACATTCACTCATCCTCTATACGCTGGGTTTGGGATAGGTTATAATGCAATTATGAGGTTTTGTGATCGAAAATGAAATGTATATAAAACTATTTATTAAAATTATAACTGAAGAGTCAGATTTAATTTCTCCTGAAATATAACAGTAATTCTGTGTACAGAATCTTTAACAATAATAAATACAGAATGTAGGATGTTTCTAGAATGAAACTAAAAGTATATAGAGGATTGTGCTAAATGTTTAACCTGAAAGAGAGAGAGATATGAATAAAATGGAGGACAATAATCAGGAGAGTTACTCTCGTACCCAATCTGTGAGGAATTCTGTGGAGACAAGTGGATTCTCAAAGAATAAGCAAAGCCAAAAAAAACCTTCATCTTTAAATGTAGTTTTGTGATGATTAACTAGATATGATCTGCAAAAGCAGATATTGTTGTGTCTGAATACTTTTGGTCTAACTTTTATAACTGTATAAATTATTTGTACATGTTGAAACAGAGTTTATTTTTCAGGTTTTTTTTTTATTGTACTTTCTTTAAAATAAACACCTGAATGTTTGACTTGTTTTCTAATGCAGTTAATGCATTCATATATTTAGATTAGGGCTGTTGCTATTGATTATTTTAATAATCGAGTATTCTATCAATTATTCCATCAATTAATTGAGTAATGGGATAAGAAATACTTTTTTTTTGGTAAATAGCTTTGAAAATGTTCTTCTTAGATAGAATGAGGTCAGGATTTGCTGTGTTGGGATCCAGAGTCAGATAACAGAAATCTATAAGAATAAAATGTACACAGGTTAGATGTTATAAAAAAATCAGAGAGAGAAAGTAATGCAGGTCTCTTAAAATCTTTATTAAAACTATATACCTTTTAAAAAACTGCTTAGAATTATATCAGCATGATGCCAATATATTGGCATGTTACATCAAATTCAAATACAGTGTGTTCAAAAAGATCCTCCACCGTGGCCATGCGAAGTAGGTCATGGGAAAAAACTTGTTTAAACTCATTAGTATTCTCAGTCATGTGTGTATTTATTAAATCTTGCACAGTATAATAATGTGGTATTCCTGTCTCCAGAGAAGCCTACTGGAAATTTTCCACAAACTAAATCATTTTGTTACTTATCATTACTATTTTTGGTACCTCATAAATCATTACACTTTTTTGTTACCTCAGAAATCATTAATATATTTTTTACTTCAGAAATCATTACTAATTTTTCTTGCCTCAGAAATCATTATTGAGAGAGCTTTTTTGTTACGTTCGAGAACATTAGTATATTTCTTACCTCAGAAATTATTACTAATTTCATTTCCTCAGAAATCTTTAAAAAATTTTAATACCTCAGAAATGTTTACTATTATTAGTTACCTCAGAAATCATTTCTAATTTTTGTTACCTCTGAACACATTACTCTTTTGACTACCTCAGAAATCATTACTATATTTATTACCTTGGAATTCAGTATTATTTTTCGTAAGCTCAGACATCATTACTATTGCTGTATCTCAAAATATCATTACTATTATTATCTCAGAAATCATTACAATATTTGTTACCTCAGAAATCATTACTATATTTTCTTACCTCAGAAATCATTACTATTGTTGGTTACCTTAGAAATTATAAATAGTGTTGGTTACCACATAAATCATTACTATATATTTGTTACCACGGATGTGAATACTATATTTCGTTACCTCAGAGAACTTTACTATATTTGTTACCTCAGAAATGATTACAATTTTCATTACCTCAAAAATCATTATGATTTTTTCTTATCTCAGAAATCTTTACTATTATTGTTATCTCAGAAATCATTCGAATATTTTCTTACCTTAACAAAATATAGTAATTATTTCTGCGGTTACAAATATTTAATGATTTCTGAGATAACAATAATGACTTCTGAGGTAACAAAAATTGTCATTATTTCTGAGCTAACAAAAAATAGTAATGATTTCTGAGGTAACAAAAAAAGACACAAGACCAAAAAGGAGGTGAGGCAATTCTTAGGGCTGGCTGGCTAAAATCAGAGGTTTGTCCCTCGTTATTCGGACATCACCAGCCCACTGACTTACCTCACTAAAAAGGGCGTTCCAGATGGAGAGAGTAATGCCAGCGGACTTTTACTAGCATAAGGGCTGCACTATGTGGGGGGGCTGCTCTTGCATACTCCTGACTTCTCACTTACCTTTATTTTACAGATGGACATGGACAAGGGGCAGCGGGGACTGTCGTAGGTGGTGTAGGTGGAGGAGAGCCTGGTGCTGTGCAACAACTATAAGCTGTCAGTAAGAGAAAGTCTGTACAATAGCATCAAGAAGGAGTGTCTGAATGTTTCAAGAATGGGTGATTCTCACCCTCCACTCAGTTCTGGGATGAGCCTTCACCCACTGTTTGGACCACACCCTGCTTCAGTGGCTCCATCGCATGAAGGATGCCAACATGCAGATCACTTGGTGGTATCCGATGCTTCAACCTTTTCATTTCAAATTAGTCCACAGACCGAAAGTACAATTCAATTCAATTCAATTTTATTTATAAAGCGCTTTTAACAATTTGTCATCGACTCAAAGCAGCTTTACATAATACTAGTGTGCAAAGTGAAAATCAGTTTTGCCCTAATTGTTTCTTGTTGAGCCGAAGCGACGGTGGCAAGGAAAAACTCCCTGGGAACAGGAAGAAACCTTGAGAGGAACCAGACTCAACAGAGAACCCATCCTCATTTGGGTTGTTAGTGTTGTGTGTGGTTGAGGATGTTTATTGTGGAGTGTGGAGTTGTATTCATGAATTCATCAACCGGGGGCGGGTCACCAGGAGGTTCGGACAGGAACAGAGTGCAGAGGGGGTCTGGGTCACTGACAGCTCAGCAGTGGGACATGTAACTCAACAGAGAGAGAGAGAGAGAGAGAGAAAGAAGGAGAGAAATGAGTGGTTAGTCACAGTCATGGTTGCAGTATGGTAGTGTGTATATTTAGTGTCGAGTGCAGACATGGACTCCGGCAGGATAAGTACAGATAACAGCGGCCGATTTCCTCTCATGCCAAGCGGGGGTGTCGTTGGACAGTTCCTCGGCTCAGTCAGGTGAAGCGGGCATGTGGCAGAGGGGCCGTGGCAGTGCACCAATTTGTGAATGGAGGGCGAGTTTGGTAGAGACAGTCATTAGAAAACTCGACTTCAGCTAATCAATTTTCCTATGTGTAAGTGATCATTAAGGAGAAAGGATAAAAGGAGGGGGAATGAAGGAATCCCAGGAGCATGACAAACTGAGACTAGAAGTGGATGGCATAGGAGTGGCTGTGTGTTAGTTTGTGAAAATAGTGAGAAATAAAGTGCAACCCTACCTGAAACTTTAGTGTCCTCTTGGTTCTTTCCATATCCGAACTGTCGTTCTCCCACGCAGGGGTTTCAAATGTATCTACTTTGGAGATTTTTTCAAAAAGATTTTTGTCGATCGAAAATGCTGTCTTAGTTTTGTTAGAAGGCTAAAATGGATAGAATAATATGTAAGGTGGACATAGATTTACAAGCTCTTTGTTTAAAGTCACGCCCACTCTCTGTGTCACACTTTAACACTTTCGTTTTCAGAGAAAACAAAACACAGCAAACTTCTAGCTTCTCTCGCTCTCTCTCTCAGACACACCACACAGAGCAAGAAAATGGCAGAAGCGAGTATTTCAGTAGTTCAGGATCAGATCAGCTGTGAAGTGTGTCTGGATCTCCTGAAAGATCCAGTGACTCTTCCCTGTGGTCACAGTTTCTGTAAGGTGTGTATTAATTGCTACTGGGATCAGGAGGATGTGAAGGGGATCTACAGCTGCCCCCAGTGTAGAAATACTTTCATTCCAAGGCCTGTTCTACGCAGGAACAACATGCTGTCTGAAGTGGCTTCTAATGCTCACTGTTACACTGGACTTGGAGATGTGGAGTGTGATTCCTGCACTGGGAGAAAACACAAAGCCATCAAGTCCTGTCTGGTGTGTCTGGCCTCGTATTGTGAAGATCATCTTAAACCTCATTATCAGTCTCAGGCTTTTAAGAAGCACAAGTTAGTTGAAGCCTGTGTAGATCTCCAAGAGAAGATCTGCTTTCAGCATGACAAACAAATCGAGATCTACTGTCGTACTGACCAAAGCTTCATCTGTTACTTGTGTATGATGGATGAACATAAAGGACACGATACAGTTTTAACTTCTACAGAAAGAAATAAAAAAGAGGTGAGAACTGGATATAATTGTTCTTTTCTAAATCAGTTAACTTTGAAATAAAAGTTTTGGTTCTGAGGTGAATTGTTATTTACATGTGTAAAGGAGTGTTAGACAGGGGAGAGCAGTCAGTGTATTTTAAATAGTGATATCTTACTCTCTGATCCAAGACATACATTCATACACTCAAGTGGGAGTTAGTGGGAGTTTTAGACTGAAAAGTCTTGGAAGTTGAAAATAAATGAGAGAATCCAGAGGAATGCAAAGTGCAAAGCAGATGAAGAACTCTGTAACTGTGGCTGTAACACTAGACAATGTGCTTGTTTTGAGTTTTTTATTTTAAGACACAACCTATGTCATGAACACAGACATTCACTGATTTCTATTTTAATTCGGTGCTGCTTTGAATGGACCATTTTCACACGATAATAAATGTAATCTGTGGTGAAAACATATGTTCCTGGAAGTTACTATATTATAGTTCTAGAGAAAAGATGTTTTAAGATGTTTTACTATAATTCTGTAAAACACAATGGAATTTATTTATAATGTATTTTATTTGATCTCAGAATGACCTAAAGGAGGAACAGATGAAATTGCAGAAGAAGATCCAGGAGAAGAAGAAGAAGGTGCAGGAGCTGAAACAGACTGTGAACATTATTAAGGTGAAGAGAGAAAACACACACACACACACACAAATTGTACATATTTAACATATAGAAGGAAACTCTATAAAGGAAAAAACACACTCTGTGTGTGTGTGATGTATGTTCTAACAGAAGTCGTTCACAGGAAAGCAGTAGATGATAATGAGAAGATGTTTAATGAGATGATCAGCTCCATGGAGAAAAGGCGCTCGGAGGTGACGGAGATGATCAGAACTCAGGAGAAAGCTGATCTGAGTCGAACTAAACAACACCTGGAACATCTGGAACAGGAGATTGCTGATCTTAAGAAGAGAGTCAGTGATCTGGAGCAGCTTTTACACACACCTGATCACATCCACTTCCTCCAGGTAACACTCACTGTCTGATCTACAGAGGGCGCTGTTCCTCCTAAATGCTCATTACAGCAACAATAAATGTTCCTGTCTGAGATCACAAGTGTGTCTTTGGTCTGATTCAGTCTGAGATTCATTCGTTCCTCTCCTACACTTTTCTCCTTCTCTATGATGTGTTTCCTCTCTGTAGAGTTTCCCGTCTCTCTGTGTTTCTCCTGGATTGTGACGACTCACCCAAATTCACCCTCAATAAACATCACTCATTTGATGGAGTGAGGAAATCTGTCTCAGATCTGAAAAAACGACTGGAGGAAATCTGTCAGGAGGAAATCTACAAAATCCGCCCAACAAGGTAAACAAATATTTGTGTTGTAAATGATGTATTTGTTGTGGTATCACATTAAACTGGGAGAGAAATGTGATGGAACAGGAATAAGTGGAGGTCACGTATGCAGAAGAAGGTAGATAGCATTCTTCCTCTGAAGGTGTTCCATTGCCTTGTGAGACAGCATGAGCAGCTGAAAAGATGCAGTTGTCTGGATTGTCATGTCTCTGAGGAAGCATGTATTAGTCTTTCCTCTCCCTACATGATAAATGTCATATAAGAAGAGCTGTGTGTTGGGTGGGAAGTGGCAGGTGACCATAAAATGGTAAATGATGACATCAAGATAAACTCACCAGACAGTCAGAAGAACTAATCTAGAATATCGTAGTTGATGCTTCACTTAAAATCTGGAAAGTTTCCTCACTGGTGACATCACTGACTGATGTGTCTGATACCAGAAACCAGCAAAGCATCAAAACCTTCATATTTATGATGTCAAATGTTTCCACATTTTACACTCTCCATTTTGTCTCTGTGTCTCCACAGCTGCAGCAGCTCAGATGATTTTACACTCAGAACCAAAGACCAGAGGAGATTTTCTGCAGTGTAGGTGTAACACACACACACTCACACACACACACTCACCACACCCACACACACACACACACACACACACACACACACACACACACACAGAGTGTAAACAAGTGTGCATTGTTAATCTAAATCTGATCTATTTCTCCCTGATGACTGATGATGTGTAATATTTAAAATATTTCATATAGAGCAGCATTAGGAGGACAGAAACACACACAGGTGTCTCACACACACTTATTTACAAATCCTGTGATTAACATGTAACCTGTGTACATCTCCAAGATGGTGCCGCTGAGATCACGACCGCTCTGGCAAAACTTTCCTGTTTTTTGGTGAAATAGCTGCATTTGTAACAAATCGGCCCATTTTCTCTACACAAGATGGCCATCATCACCTATGACAGTGAAACTCTTATATCCATTGGTGTACAATGCACCCACCTTTCGCCGTTCTAAACCTTTTTTAAACGTTGGCCAAGCGAGATCCTGCCGTAGAACAAAGGACACGACTCGCACTGGCGTCCACGAGGGAAACGAGCCGGCGTCAGGAACAAGCTGAGGGCACGCCGAGCTCCAGTACCTGTCAGTACCTGTTATCCTGTTAGCCAATGTCCAGTCCTTGGAAAACAAGCTCGACGACCTCAGGGCAAGGAACAAGTTCCAGAGACTTTTCGGCATTTCTTAGATTGTTGGCGGCGGGGTTTTGCGACAGTAAAATGTGATTGTTGACCAGGGGGGGTTGCCCTGTCCCTCTCTCTCCGCATTCACTGCTCTGTGTTTTTCCGTAATTTTTCTTGCTGCTGCGTAAACTCCTGGCGCGGCTGTGCGCTTACACTTTATTCTGATACGGCAGGCGGGCATTTTCATTTGCGATTTCATTTGGACGGTTTTGTATCAAATGAAGGTAGGGAGGTGGTAGCCCAGTGGTTAAGGTGTTGGACTTTGGACCAAAAGATCATGGGTTCAAACATCATCACCAAGCTGCCACAAGTGGGCCCTTGAGCAAGGCCCTTAACCCTCAATTGCTCAGTTGTAAGTCGCTCTGGATAAGGGCGTCTGCCAAATGCTGCCAATATAAATGTATCAATTTTTTAATCTTTGGCGGGCCGGATTGGAGTCACAATTTCAACATATTGACTCTAGGAACCTATGGCAGGGACTGAGAACAATCACGGATTATAAAACACCATCCTCCAGAATGGGGAACTAAGACGCTTCTCAGGCAGATGAGCTAAACACCTTCTATGCTCGCTTTGAGGCTGCAGCTAATCACGTTAGAGGTGGTAGCAACACGAGCAGCATGCACGCTGAGAGAGCCGGAGAGAAAATCACGTTCACCATCTTGGAGCATGACGTGAGGAGGGCTTTTAGGAGAGTGAACACTAGGAAGGCAGCAGGACCAGACAGCATCACAGGTTGAGTTCTGAAAGCCTGCGCTGACCTGCTAGCACCGGTGTTCACCGAGATCTTCAACCTCTCCCAGGAACAGTCTATAGTCCCCTCATGTTTCAAACAGTCCATCATCGTTCCTGTCCCAAAGAAACCTCAGCCCGCCATCCTGAATGTCTACTGCCCTGTAGCTTTGACGTTGGTAGTGATGAAGTGCTTCATAAGACTGGTTACAGACTTCATCACTGCATTACTACCTGACACACTGGATCCGTTACAGTTTGCTTATCGCCAGAACCGGTCTACGGAGGACTCGATCACAACTACAGGCCATCTGGATCACAGAAAAGGGAATTATGTGAAAATGCTGTTGGTGGACTACAGTTCAGCGTTCAACACCATAGTTCCCACCACGCTCACCTCTAAGTTGGAGGGCCTGGGACTCAGCCCATCCTTACATCACTGGATCTCCAACTTCCTGACTGACAGACCACAAGCCGTACGGATGGGAAAACAAACTTCATCCTCCCTCACCCTCAGCACTGGAGCTCCTCAGGGTTGTGTTCTGAGCCCCCTTCTGTACTCGCTGTACACATACGACTCTGTGGCCACTTCACACTCTACCATCATTATAAAGGTTGCTGACGACACTATTGTGGTGGGCCTGATCACCAACAACGATGAGATGGCCTACCTACAGAAGATCAAAAACCTGGACAGATGGTGCTAGGTGAATAATCTGCTCCTGAACATCAGCAAAACAAAGGTGTTAAGGGGTGACTTCAGCACAAAACAGGCGCAGTCATACCATCCAACCACAATCAACAGGACCCCAGTGGAGAGAGTGGACAGTTTCTGGTACCTTGGTGTTCACATCATGCAGGACCTGTCCTGGTCCTGTCACACCAACACCCTGGTGAAGAAGGCACAGCAGTGTCTATACCACCTCAGACGCTTAAGGAACTTTAGGCTTCTATCGCAGGTGCTAAGGAACTTTTACACCTGCACCATCGAGAGCATCATCGGGAAACATCACTTCCTGGTTCAGGAACAGCACCATGCAGGACAGGCAAGCCCTTCAGAAGGTGCTGCCGTCAGCTGAGCGTACCATTCACACCGAGCTCCCTGTGCTGCAGGACATTTACAGCAAGAGGTGCTATACCAGGGCCAGGAAGATTGGCAAAGACCTCAGCCATTCCAACAATGGACTCTTTTCTCTTCTGCGTTCAGGAAAACGATTTCGTTCCCTGAAGGCAAACATAGAGAGAACGAAGATTAGCTTCTTCCTGCAGGCCATTCGGAGTCTAAACCAGGAAACACCCAGCACTTAATACCGGGGACTTCCACTTCGACCTTCCATTTCTAGACAAAGCTGAACAAACTGATATTTCACTTTTTGTCACTTACACTGGCGCAACATTGCACAATAAACACTGGTCGCATTCCACTGGTCGCCTCACACTGGACATTATATACCCGGACATCTTGCACCCGTCACTTTACACACTCTGCACCTAACACATATTTTTAAAATAATTTTTTCTATATTTTTTCTATATTTATTTAAAACGTTCTCCTTTTACTTTCTACTCTTTGTTTTATATTTTTCAACTTATTCACAGTTACTCACATTATATCTATAATTATGTTTACATGTTTGATGGTGGTCAAGAATCATTTCACTACATGTCATACTGTGTATGTATATTTATGTGACAAATAACACATAAACACTTTATTGTTCTAGATTTCTGTTATCTGACTCTGGATCCCAACACAGCAAATCCTCACCTCATTCTGTCTGAGAAGAACAGAGTGGTGATATGCAGTGAAACAAAACAGAGATATTCTGATAATCCAGAGAGATTTGATTACTGGTATCAGGTGTTGTGTAAGGAGAGTCTGTGTGGACGCTGTTACTGGGAGTTGGAGTGGAGCGGAGATGGTGTGGACATATCAGTCTCATATAAAGCAATCAACAAGAAAGGACGTAGTGATGAGTGTGGGTTTGGACAAAACAGTCAGTCCTGGAGTCTGGAGTGTTCTTCGTCTTCTATCTCTTTCCATCACAATAGCATTAAGACTAAACTCCGAGGTTCAGCGTCCTCCAGAATAGGAGTGTATGTGGATCACAGTGCAGGAACTCTGTCCTTCTACAGCATCTCTGATAAGATGAGTCTCCTCCACAGAGTCCATACTACATTTACTCAGCCTCTATACGCTGGGTTCTGTGTATGGATTCCTAACACATCTGTGGGGTTATGTGATACAAAATATCTGTGTAACTTTTATTTTGCCTAAAACTTTTTTACAAGTAAAGTAGCACGCCGGGCCATCAGATCAGGTAGTTTTGCTTCTTGACTAGACAGCAGAAAGGAATTCATAATCTAATCAATTAATCAATTGTTTGTGTGTTTATTTATTACATTTTTTTTCTTTACCTGTTTATTTATTTATTTATAAATATATGGGTGATATCTTACTAGTAGATGTATTATTATCTCATGAGTCATGAGTTAAAATCCCAGCCACAACCCTTTGCCACTCTTGGGACAATGAGCATGGCCCTGAACACCAATAGTTGTGTTTTGAATAAGATAACTAGAATGTCAATGTGGATAAGGCCATCTGCCAAATCCTATTTATTTATTTATTTATTTATTTATTCATTCATTCATTCATTCATTCTTTCATATAAATTCTCTCCATCCATTTCTGTCTAGGTTGAACTGTGACTTAGAATGTGAATGTTACAGCAAGAAGGGGATTCAGTTGCATTAGAAACATTAATGTTCTTATACAGGACGCATTTACACTCTCCCCTCCAAGATGAATGTTATCTTGACAACATATAATTCTCAGTAAGACTGTTCTTAACATTAGAGCAAAAATAGACTTAGGAGTCAGTTTCAATGCATGATGCTTGGTATCTTGGTGTACTGACATACACACCACTGGCCATATTAAGTCTTATAAATTACCTCATCATAAGACAGGTCGCACATCAAGAACTGACAGATTGTAGCCTGCAACATGATCAATGCTCTATATAGGCCCACATATTAGCTATTTCCATGCATTCTCATATTTTTAGCATTCTATGCATTGTCTGTTTACTAATACTCTATGTGTATTAAATAAAGCATTAGTCCATTGTCTTTTGTGTAATTCTCTTTTTTCCTTATTGAACTGTTTCTAGATTATAAAGAATGAACTGTGCTCAGATGACCTTACTTATTAATGAGGAAATTAAACTCTTGGTGCAATAGATGGTTTACCTAATGCTTCATACATAAGAATTATGGGTGGATGTTTTTACCTGAAGGATACTTTCTCTGTGACAGGTGAGTTACAGCTGGGCTACCATCATTCACTCCAGCAGACAACGTTTCCTCTCCTGCTACTGCCATCTCATTTTTAACCTCCTTTATATCTGGGGCTTTCCTTGAGTCTCTGTTCCCTACATAACACTCTACAATGGGCAGTGCATGCACATATCTTGCTCTCAATCATGTTCTTCAACCATAACTTGGAGCTCAGGCTCCTCCAGACTCAACTGACTTATGCTCTCTGTGATCTGAGTAGTTGCCAATGTATCTCCAGTCATTCTCCAGTGAATCTTCTTTAGACACTATTACCACATAATGTGTGTCTTTTTCCCCTTTGATCAAGTTTCCGTGTAGGACCCTCATTACTCCTGAGCCATTTAAAAAGATGAATTACATGGGCTCCAGGCTTTACAACATACACTTGGTTATATTCATACTTTCTTTCAGTTACCACATGCACATGATCTTCCCAGTATGAACAGAGATTTCCTGAGCCACCTCTTTCTCTACAATTTCTCACCACCACTCTGTTTTATCCACTTTGCAACATAATCACAAGATGTTCGACACTCTAATGGCCAAACATTGGCCAAACTTGTTCTCAAATTCCTTTACCTGATCATGAAGGGGTTGAGTGGGGAATACATGTCTGAGAACAAAGTCAACAAAGATCTTTTGTGCTGCAATTTTTGCAGACTTATTTTTACACGCAGAGGTTTGGGTGTAGCATATGAAATGGTCCATTACTTTATTCTTTACATTACAATATTATTAGACACCCTTGCAGAAATCCATAGAAAAATTCGTAGACACTTAGATGCGGAAAACCTACAAACATTAGTTCAAAAGGGTAAGTAGTTACTATATTTTCCAATGGTGCTCTCGTCATCTTGTTTGGCCGTTTCCGTTTCAAACGGCTACACACTTTGGTAACATAATTTTGCACATCACCCTGCATGTGAGGCCAATAAAATCTCTCCAAGATGAGACTAAGGGTACTCACCACTCCTGGGTGTCCCTCTGAGTACAAACTTTAGGTATGTTCTGGGCAGCACCATCTGAGTTTGCTGATTACATTGCGCTTCTTTTAACCAGATGGCCAACCCATGTGCCACCCAGCAGCCTGGCCCTAATTATGGTATGCAGGTGGAAAGCAAACGGAAGCAGACCAATTTTCCATTAAGGGGAATAGTGCAAGGTCAGCATACTCTTAATATGCTGATGTTTGTTATTTCTATTTTATATTATTGTTATAACTTCTAATTACTCATTATTTTATATAGATATATATGTTTTGGTAGATGTTTATATCTGTTTTACAGTAAATATGTACATACTTATCTTTAATACTCACCTTATTAATTCTTCATGTTGATTTAATCCAAGAGGGGGGGAGCTTGTATTTTAAAAGAGTGCCCCAAACCAATGTACAGGGTCAGTTTTACCTGTAGAGTGAGTGTGTAATTGTTGTTAAAAAAAACAATAAGTATATACACATCTTTATTTTTGTTTTTTTGTAATTTTTTTCTGTTGCTTTGTAAATTGCTCTTTTCTCCCTTCTATTTGCTGGAACTGTTCACCTCTCGAGCACAGCAAATAAACCACATGTTTCACTATAATGACTGAGTGTTGCCTTTAGATTTGGATATTTTCCCCCCTTTTCTAAGGTGAGTGAACCTGGTTTCAGCTGACCACGAGTCTACAAAAGCTGTTGTCTCGTACCTCAGGAGCATGTTTAACTCAACAGAGAGAGAGAGAGATATCAAGGTGTAGAGAGCTTGTAACATTATGCCTACAAAGACATTGTAATTATTAGACATAACACATTCAAATTGGATTGGATTCATCTGTTTATATTAGAAAGTACCTCCCGTTGTAAGACAATACTATTCCTCAAAAGCCTGAACCTTCAACACACCCAAGAACCAGGAAAATCATTTCAGAGAAAATGAAACTTTTTCTGTCTTTCTCCCTCTCTATCATACAAACACCAGAAAAATGGCAGAAGCCAGTACTTCAGTAGGTCAAAATCAGTTAATCTGTCCAGTGTGTCTGGATTTCCAGAAGGATATAGTGACTATTTCCTGTGGTCACAGTTATTGTAAAGGATGTATTAATGGCTGCTGGAATCAGGAGGATGTGAAGAGTATCTACAGCTGCCACCAATGTAGAGAGACTTTCACGCCAAGGCCTGTTCTATGCAGGAACAACATGCTGGATAATCTGAAGTGAATTATATGAAGTGAAATATTTTCAGTAAAGGATTATATGTAAAGAAATGTAAAACAGGGGAGAGTAGTCAGTGTAATTTAAATGTTGATATAAGATCAGTATTACAGTCACACCAGATCTCCCTGACTCTCTTCTACAACGCTCTCACTCCCCTGAGTTCTGATCAGCTTCACCTGCCTCAATCACTCCCACAAATCATCACCCACCTATTTAAACAGGCTCCTCTCTCCAGTCCATGTCCGGGCTTGTTGCGACCATGCGGACTTCACAGATCTCTCCACATCCTTTCAGCAATATTTATATCCGAAGTTCCTAATCTCTCTCTCTCTCTCTCTCTCTCTCTCTCTCTCTCTCTTCAGTTCTCCCAATGCTCTCTCCAGCCTGTGTGCTCGAGCTGCTGCCAAGTCCGCCGGCTCAGCCAAGTCCGCCGGCTCAGCCTAAAGCCTTCACCCAAGCGTGATTGTACTATGGACTCTCCTTTCGCCCCATACAGGGCCGTGAACTGAGTAGCCCTCTCATCAAGGGTGTGCTTTTTTTCTGTTTTAGTTTATTCTTTAATAAATTCTGTTTTCTCTGAAGCTTCCTTGTCTGTCTGCTTTGTTACAATTAGATAGACTTTTATTAATCTTAATTAGTAAATTTTAAGGGGGGTGCTTTGTTACAATTAGATAGACTTTTATTAATCTTAATTAGTAAATTTTAATCTTTTTGGACTTCAGGACAACCTCTCCAGTGATTTCATCAGGTTCGTTTTGGGGCTCAGGAACCAATATGATAATTACAGTTACAGTGCTCATATTGAATATGTGCTGAAACACAGAACACAGGTGAATAGAACGTCCTCTGAGTATCCTGCAGTTAAGGTCACGTGGGCCTTTCCTCAAGTCTTATGTGGGGGTGTTAATTGGAGACACAGGAGACAGTCTGCTATGGAAGGACAGTAGTCATTGAGAAGAGATGACGTGGTGGGGGAGGAAGGGTAATGGAAAGGGTGTTGATGCATATGGTGGTATGACAATGTTGTTGATGGTGGATATGGATCCTGTCCAAATATCAACACACTCAAGTTGGGAGAATTCAATTTGTATGGGGGACCTGTTCATCTTATGGCAAAGAATATTTACACAATCAGTCAGACCTATTTAACATGGCCAGTTAACCTACCTCTTGGGAGGTGAAAGGAAACAAAACCAAAAAAAAAAAATAAATACACCCCCCTTCACACACACACACAAAACATCCACATCTGTAACACTATTCACTATGTGTATTGGGAGCAACTAAGTTTCAAAGGTAAGAAAAAAGTAACGTTCTCTGAGGTAACAAAAATAGAATGATTATTTTTGTAATAATTACTGTTACATTATTGTAAACAGTAATGATGTAGTAAAACATTCGGTGGTAACAAAATATAGCAATGATTCCTGAGGTAATATCTATACTATATATATATATATATATATATATATACTATATATATATATATATATATAAATAGTTTCTGAGGCAAGAAAATAGTAAGATAAGATAATAGAAATACAAAAATAGAAATAGAAAATGAAACTAGTAATGAATTCTGAGGTAAAAAAATAGAAGTCATATCTTAAGTAACAAAAATATTAAAGATTTCTGAGGTAATAAAAAATGGGATGATTTCTGAGGTAACAAAAGATAGCAATGATTATTATTATTGTCGTTTGTTATTTATTAGGTAATAACTTATGATTATGTGGACGGTAAAGAGACCCCCCCCATCCCCCAAGCTATGTTTAAGTCCAAGGGGAGGAGCTTCGAGCTTGAATTTCCTTGGAACTTGTTTGGTTCTGCTTATCCACCATCCGGACTATCCTGCATTGCAATCTTTCATCAGTTTTTCTCTTCCGTTCACGACCAGGGAAATTAGCTACAGTGCCATGGGTTTCAAACTTCTTGATAATGTTGCGCACTGTGGACACAGGCAAATCTAGATCTCTGGAGGTGGACTTGTAACCTTCAGATTGTTGATATTTTTCCACAATTTTGTTTCTCAAGTCCTCAGACCGTTCTCTTCTCCTCTTTCTGTTATCTATGCTTAGTGTGGCACACACAGACACATAATGCAAAGACTAAGTCAGCTTCTCTCCTTTTCATCTGCTTTCAGGTGTCATTTTTATATTGCCCATACCTGTTACTTACTCCATGTGAGTTTAAAGGAACAACACATGCTTGAAACAATCTTATTTATCCACAATTTTTAAAGGGTACCATCTATTTTCTCCAGCCCATTTTTGGAGTTTTGTGTAAAATTGTCAAATAAGCTTTTTTTTCCCTTCCTTTTCTAGTTTTGTTCCAATACACGCAAAGGGAATAAACGTGTATAGCAAAACATGTGTTAATGGCATACTTCATACTTTTCTGTGAGAAATGTCAGGGGTACCAACAATTTTGAGCAACAATTTTCCTAGCCTATATATATATGACTATATATACGTCTGTACATTTTCTTTATTCTTAAAAACAATAATTATTTAAAAATTGTATGTGTCAGGATTTAGGGAAAAAAACTAATTAAAGGTGAGATGTGCTTGAGGTAAATGAGATCTGTGACTGGAGTTCCCTTTTCACCTTCCAACATGAATTTTTACCCAAAACACCCTGACACTGTGCTTATAAAAGTGTGTGAATGCCATTTGAGAGGTTTAGCCAGAGGAAATAAATCCAAATTTATTATCTTTGGTAAGATCTGAAACCATCTGTACATGACAAATGTTAATGACACTGCATAGAGCAAATGGAGAAGATCCTTAAATCCAGTTGTGGTGTTTGTTGCATTACACCTACAAAGACATAATTTACAGAGTAAATGGCCTGAATGCTGTCAGTTTTACATTTATATTATTATTAAACATACATTCAGATTCATTACAAATCTGTTGTAATCTCCTGTTGTAAGACTACATTGTTCCTTACAGGCCTGATCATTTTGTTTGAAGCCACGCCCACTCTGTGTGTCACACTATAACACACACAACCAGGAGGTTCAGTTTAGAAAAAATGAAACTTAAAGAACTCATAATCTCTCTGTCTCTCTTACACACACAGACACACACACCACACACACACACAAACACACAAACAGACACACAGCAGAAAAATGGCAGGTGCTTCTTTACCTGCTCAACTGATACACTGGACCTGGAGATGTGGAGTGTTATTCCTGCACTGGGAGAAAACGCAAAGCAACCAAGTCCTGTCTGGTGTGTTTGGCCTCATATTGCAAAGATCATCTTAAACCTCATTGTCATTTTGAGACGTTTAAGAAGCACAAGTTAATTGAAGCCTGTGTAGATCTCCAACAGAAGATCTGCTCTCAGCACAACAAACTGATTGAGATCTACTGTCGTACTGACCAAAGCTTCATCTGTCGTATGTGTACGATGGATGAACATAAAGCCCATAATACAGTTTCAACTACTGCGGAAAGAAATACAAAACAGGTGAGAGCTGCATATTATTATTCTTTTCAACATTAGTTTATTAAAAAATTATAATAATTGTATTATTAGTTCTGAGGTGATTTGTTATTTATACTGTAATAAAGATTCATGTGTAAAGAGATGTTAGACTGGGGAGAGCAGTCAGTGTACTTTAAATAATGGATCGTACTGTCGTACTGTCTGATACAATAATCACATGTATTTATATAGTGCTTTTAACAATACAGATTGTGTAAAAATAGCTGTACAATAATAAATTACACACAAACAAACAACAAAATTCTAGACAATTAAGTGCCCCCGACTGAGCAAGCCATAAGTCACAGGCGACAGCGGGAAGGAACCAAAACTCCATTGGTGACAGAAATGGAGAAAAAACCCTTGGGAGAAAGCAGGCTCAGTCAGGTGCTCAGTTCTCCTCTGACCAACAAACAAGTAAACTGTATTCATGAAGGTCATCTATGGATGCTGATCCATCATCTGGATAAGGTCTGGATCAGGGAACTGCAGTGACCATGTGATGAGGATACAAGCTGGATCTGAGTAATGGTGATGACCTCGGAATAAACAGAAGACAGACAAATATTAGCAAAATATCACACCTAGTTTCCTAACTGATGATGAATTGACAGAGCAGCCATCAAGTATTAGACTGATTATTTTCATACAATATCAAATTTATCATGTACTCTTTTGTGAAAAACATATAATCAAAGAAGTTACTTTATTAAAGTTCTAGAGACAATATAAAGAACTTTTACTATAAATCCATTTATTTTAAATGTATTTTATTTGGTCTCAGAAAGACCTAAATGAGGAACAGATGAAATTCCAGCAGAAGATCCAGGAAAAGCAGAAGAAGGTGCAGGAACTCAAACAGGCTGCGAACATTATAAAGGTGATGAGTGAAAACACACACACTCAAAATGTACACGCTTAACATATAGAGGGAATCTCTTTATAAAGGTCAACACACTACATGTGTGTGTGTGTGTGTGTGTGTGTGTGTGTGTGTGTGTGTGTGTGTGTGTTGTAACAGAGGCGTTCACAGAAATCAGTAGATGATAATGAGAAGATGTTTAATGAGATGATCAGCTCCATGGAGAAAAGGCGCTCGGAGATGACGGAGATGATCAGAGCTCAGGAGAAAGCTGATCTGAATCGAGCTAAACAACACCTGGAACATCTGGAGCAGGAGATTGCTGATCTTAAGAAGAGAGTCACTGATCTGGAGCAGCTTTTACACACACCTGATCACATCCACTTCCTCCAGGTAACACTCACTGTCTGATCAGGGCAGCTGCCAAAGCATTTCACTGCGTATCATACTGTGTATGACTGTGTATGTGACCAATAAAATTTGAATTTGAATTTGAATTTGAATCTACAGAGGGCGCTGTTCCTCCTAAACGCTCATTACAATAAATGTTCCTGTCTGAGATCACAAGTGTGTCTTTGGTCTGATTCAGTCTGAGATTCATTCGTTCCTCTCCTACACTTTTCTACTTCTCTATGATGTGTTTCCTCTCTGTAGAGTTTCCCATCTCTGTGTGTTTCTACTGGATGTGACGACTCACCATGCTTTACAGTCAATTGTCACTCATTTGATGGAGTGAGGAAATCTGTCTCACATCTGAAAAAACGACTGGAGGAAATCTGTCAGGAGGAAATCTACAAAATCCGCCCACAAGGTAAACAAGAAGAGCTGTGTGTTGGGTGGGAAGTGGCATTTGACCATAAAATGGTAAATGACATCAATATAAACTCACCAGACAATCAGAAGAACTAATCTAGAATATCGTAGTTGATGCTTCAATTCAGATCTGTAAAGTTTCCTCACTGGTGACATCACTGACGCGTCTGATACCAGCAAATCATCAAAACTTTCATATTTATGATGTCAAATGTTTACACTTCATTTTTTACTTTCCATTTTGTCTTTGTGTCTCCACAGCTGCAGCAGCTCAGATGATTTTACCTTCAGAACCAAAGACCAGAGGAGATTTTCTGCAGTGTAGGTTTCACATACACACACACACACACACACACACACACACACACACACACACATAGTGTTGGGGAGTTATATGTAATGGCATGTACAAAATTATTACAAAATAAAAGTAAATTAAAGTAAAAAAAAAAACAGTAATCACTGTTTTAGCTGGTAACAAATTTAAAATATGATTTGCAAAAATCCAAATACACATACAGATGTATATTGTGCTAGAACCACTACAGTTTCTCAATCCAGACCCTAAAGTATTGGGAGAGATAAAAGAAGGCCATGCTTCCTTCTCCCCAAACAAACTGTCTTTCCCTACTACTTTACCTGTCTTAAATTCGTAACTTACAGCACCTACAGGATGGAGGTGGAAATACACCCTACCAAACTCATAGTAATCCATTGAATGGTGAATTTGCAATGTCTAAATGGTGGAATTTATGGAGCACTTTCAGAGTTGCTTAGTTAAAATCTCCTGGGATAATAAACAATCCATCAGGATTCCATCATGAAATGCAGCAGCAGAATTAGGAGGAAAGAAATACACACAGTTGTCTCACACACACTTATTATAAATCCTGTTATTAACATCTAACCTGTGTACATTTTATTCTTATAGATTTCTGTTATCTGACTCTGGATCCAAACACAGCAAATGATCGACTCATTCTGTCTGAGAAGAACAGAGCCCTGAAAATCAGTAATATAAAACAGAGATATTCTGATAATCCAGAGAGATTTGACTACTGGCCTCAGGTGTTGTGTAAGGAGAGTGTGTGTGGACGCAGTTACTGGGAGGCGGAATGGAGCGGTTATGTGTTTATATCGGTGTCATATAAAGAGATCAGCAGGAAAGGACAGGGATATGAAAGTTTGCTAGGATACAACAGTCAGACCTGGAGTCTGGTGTGTTCTTCTTCCTCTGTCTCTTTCTATCACAACAACATTTACACTGTACTCCAGTGTCCAGCGTCCTCCAGAACTAGGAGTGTATGTGGATCACAGTGCAGGAATTCTTTCCTTCTACAGCATCTCTGATACGATGAATCTCCTCCACACAGTCCACACCACATTCACTCGCCCTCTATATGCTGGGTTCAGGATAGGTTATAATGCAGTTATGAAGTTATGTGATTGAAAATAAAATGAGAAAAACGTGAGCGGAAGGGTGGGAGAATGAGAGAAATATATAAATGCCTAAAAATATTCTTACTTTTAGCAATAATGTAAATTTAAAATTCTAAAACAAATTGTAAACATTGTTACTTCATTCTAGGGGCACGGTGGTTTAGTGGTTAGCACGTTTACCTCACACCGCCAGGATCTGGGTTCGATGCCCGTCTCAGCCACATGTGTGTGGGGTTTGTGCATGTTCTCCCCGTGCCTCAGGGTTTTTTTTACAGGGTTCTCCAGTTTCCTCCTGGTCCAAAAACATGCACGGTAGGTTGATTGGCACCTTGGAAAATTGTCCCTAGTGTATGAAGTGTGTGTGAATGTGAGTGTGTGTGTATCGTGCGATGGGTTGGCATTCCATCCAGGGTGTATCCTGCCTTAATGCCCATAGACGCCTGAGATAGGCACAGACTCCCCGTGACCCGAGGGAAGATCGGATAAAGCGGTAGAAGATGAATGATGAATGAATGAATGAAATATTTCAGGTAAAAATTGTGTTTGTGATTTCTTTTTAGTTAAATAAACACCACTGGTGTTTACCAATGTTTATACATTTAAATTCATGCATTTTATTTGTTTGTTTGTTCGTTATGTATTACTGCCATAAATTCTCTACATAAGTTTCTATGTTGGATAAACAGTGACACCAACAACGATGCCCTAGATTAGCTAATTATGTAACACATTGTGTTTGACACATTTCAGTTGAATAAAACAAATAACTTTTTTTTATTTTAGAAAAAATCATTAATGTTGGTCTGCATAAAATGTTAGTATCAATTAGTTCCTAATATCTAATATATGTGATGTTATTATTTATGCTTGTTTCTCTTCTTATGGTGCTAATGTAATGTTTATAAGTGAATGCGGGGTATCTGGGAAGTTATTGTGTCTTATCATGTCTTATTAACAACAAGGAATATATATCCTTTTTGTCGAGAGTATATATACTTGTCTTTATTCTGAATTAAACCAATCAAGAACGCATTGTTCTTGCCACTGTTTCTTCCTTATCCGCCAGAAAACAACAGGCAAACTAGATCGAATTGGAGATCTCTCCTGAACCTTATGAAGAATTAATTTTAGTTTGGACATGATAAAGTATAACAGAATTATTTATTTCTTACACGGCCTTATAACATTATTATCCAAGATAGCTCTAATGAGGTCGGCTGCCACTATGGCAGCTGCAGCTAAACTTGTTTTTGTTTATTTTCTGCATTCTTTAAAATCCAGATTGTTTTCTTTATATAAGAGGGCCATCATTACTTACCTAGTATCCTGTTAGCCAATGTCCAGTCTTTGGATAATAAGCTTGATGACCTCAGGGGAAGGGTCAAGTTCCAGCAGAAAATTTAATTAATGCCCAGTCATGTATGAAAATAATACCTTCATAAATTGTGAAACTGCTATAATTTAGAAAAATTCTGTTGAAAATGTTTTTGGCCATTCCGCCCAACACTAATTTAAATCTGTAAAGTTTCTTCACTGGTAACATCACTGATATGCCTGATACCAAGGGAGCATCACAACTTCCACATTTATTTTTATATAAAATCTTTCCACTGGCTTCCCCAGTAAGGAGCGACCCTGAGGCTCAAGGGGTTAACTACATGTCTTCTTCTTCTGCCAAATTAGCCTTGCAGAGTAGAACTACCCAGAGGGAGAACGGGTCTCCTCGTAGTATTAAAGCTAGCCCTAGGGTAGTCTCTTTGGCTAGATTGAGCCATGATGCTTATCACTCTTTGGACAGATCACTGTCCCACTTTTCCCTAGCCTACCTAATGGGGTCCATGAATGGATAACTGGATATCCAATCCTGACTACACTTCCCCAGCAAAGGGGAACCACAACCGAGGAGTCATTCTCCCACCTTCCATAACAATCTGTGCACTCTGACTGGACATTGAGAAGAAAGTTCATCAGGGCACGTAAGGTCAGACCATCACTTTGGCAGAGACTATTTGTGCTCAATCACCAGTGCTCCCAGGTGTTTCCTGCCTGAACAGCATTTCTGGTTACCTGCAGTTCTGAAAGATTTCTTCCCAAGCAAATCTAATTCAAATAACCAAACCAAACGAACTACAAAATAAAAATGCAAAGTGACATTTACATCTGCAAACACTCCACCTGCACACTTTCATTTTCAATCATTTCTTAAAAGGTGCTCCTTCAAATTGAAACTCATATAAAGGCTTATGTCCATGTACTGTGCATGAGCCAAACATAGTATGCTTTGACCTGCTTTTTGGTCTTTTGTTTATTTACTTTCCAGCTCTTTGAAACATCATTTCAACAAATGAAACATTTTAGTAAGACACTGTTTTCATAATCCACACTCCACAACATTTTCAAATGTATGTACATTGTAGATCATTTTGAAAAATATATTTGTTGAGCAAATGCCATCTCAGTGTTGTTGGACGGCCAAAATTAGGGAAAAATAGTATGAAAATGGATGAACTCTCTAAAGTCACGCCCACTCTGTGTGTCACACTTTAACAAATACACAGAGTTTAATTTTCAGAGAAAGCGAAACACAGGTTTTCCTAGGTTTTCTCTTCCGTTTCTCTCACACACAGAGCAAGAAAATGGCAGAAGCCAGTATTTCAGTCGATCAGTTCAGCTGTGCAGTTTGCCTAGTATCTCCTGAAGGATCCAGTGGCTCTTCCCTGTGGTC
Organism: Kryptopterus vitreolus; assembly: GCA_030449085.1. Classification (NCBI taxonomy): domain Eukaryota; kingdom Metazoa; phylum Chordata; class Actinopteri; order Siluriformes; family Siluridae; genus Kryptopterus; species Kryptopterus vitreolus. The sequence continues at coordinate 18,187,448 of JACRUU010000026.1, forward strand.
ACAATTTCTGTAATGTGTGTATTAATGGAATTAATAGAATCAGAAGAATGTGGAGGGGATCTACAGCTGTCCCCAGTGTAGAGAGACTTTTACTCCAAGGCCTGTTCTATGCAGGAAAAACACGCTGACTGAAGTGATGGAGAAACTGAAGAAGAAGACTGAACAAGCTATAGATGTCTGATACAATACACACACATTCACAATTTTAAGCCGATTAGTGGGAGTTTAACATAGCCAGTTCACCTACCTGCAAAGTTTTAGAAAGTGAAAGTAAACCAAAGAATCTAGTGAAATGCAAAGCAAATGTAAAGCATGTACAGAACTCTGGGGCTGTGGCTACAACATTATACATTTTGCTTATTCTGAGTAACTAGTTGTTTTTTTAAACATATATAATGATCTACAGGTAAACAATAAAAGTTGTTCTGGTTCTGAATGATGTCATCATTCAGAAGATTGAGTAGACTGAAACCCTATGTTCACTGATGTTCACTTTAATAAGGTGTAGCTTTTAATGGAATAATTTTATTGTGTAGTTTGTGGTGAAAAACATATGATCACAGACATTACTATATTATAGATCTAGAGACAATATAAAGAACTTTTACTGTAAATCTGTAAAAAAAAATTGTATTTGGTCTCAGAATTAACTAAAGGAGGAACAGATGAAATTCCAGCAGAAGATCCAGGAAAAGCAGAAGATGGTGCAGGAGCCGAAACAGACTGTGGAAACTATAAAGGTGAACACGTGAACAAAGTTTCCCATCTCTCTATGTTTCTCATGGATGTGACAACTCACCAAGCTTCACCTTCAATCAACATCACTCATTTGATGGAGTGATGAAATCTGTCTCAGATCTGAAAAAACGACTGGAAGAAATCTGTCAGGAGGAAATCTACAAAATCCGTAAAAAAGGTAAACAAATATTTGTGTTGTAAATGATGTATTTGTTGTGTATCACATTAAAGAGGGAGAGAAATGTGATGGAACAGGAATAAGTGGAGGTCACGTATGAAGAAGAAGGTAGATAGCGTTCTCCTCTGAAGGTGTTCCACTGCCTTGTGAGACAGCAAGAGCAGCAGATTGAAAAGATGCAGTTGTGTGAATTCTCATGTCTCTGAGGAAGCACATATTAGTCTTTCCTCTCCCCAGATAATAAATGTCATATAAGTAGAGCTGTGTGTTGGGTGGGAAGTGGCAGGTTGACCATAAAATAGTAAATGATGACATCAAGATAAACTCACCAGACAGACAGTTGATGCTTCAATTAAAATCTGTAAAGTTTCCTCACTGGTGACATCACTGACGCGTCTGATACCAGCAAAGCATCAAAACTTTCATATTTATGATGTCAAATGTTTCCACTTAATTTTTCACTCTCGATTTTGTCTCTGTGTCTCCACAGCTGCAACAGTTCAGATGATTTTACACTCAGAACCAAAGACCAGAGGAGATTTTCTGCAGTGTAGGTGTAACACACACACACACACACACACAGAGTGTAAACAAGTGTGCATTGTTAATCTAAATCTGATCTATTTCTCCCTGATGACTGATGATGTGTAATATTTAAAATATTTCATATAGAGCAGCATTAGGAGGACAGAAACACACACAGGTTTCTCACACACACTTATTTATAAATCCTGTGATTAACATGTAACCTGTGTACATCTTAAAGATGGTACCACTGAGATCGGCTGCCGTCACGACCGCTCTGGCAAAACTTTCCTGTTTTTTGGTGAAATAGCTGCATTTGTAACAAATCGGCCCATTTTCTCTACACAAGATGGCCATCATCACCTATGACACCGAAACTCTTATATCCATTGGTGTACAATGCACCCATCTTTCGCCGTTCTAAACCTTTTTTAAACGTTGGCCAAGCGAGATCCTGCCAAAGAACAAAGGACACGACTCGCACTGGAGTCCATGAGGGAAACGAGCCGGCGTCAGGAACAAGCTGAGGGCACGCCGAGCTCCAGTACCTGTCAGTACCTGTTATCCTGTTAGCCAATGTCCAGTCCTTGGAAAACAAGCTCAACGACCTCAGGGCAAGGAACAAGTTCCAAAGAGACTTTTCGGCATTTCTTTTTTTTGTTGGCGACGGGATTTTGCGACAGTAAAATGTGATTGTTGACCAGGGGGGGTTGCCCTGTCCCTCTCTCTCCGCATTCACTGCTCTGTGTTTTTCCGTAATTTTTCTTGTTGCGTAAACTCCGACGTGGCTGTGCGCTTACACTTTATTCTGATACGGCAGGTGGGCATTTTCATTTGCGATTTCATTTGGACGGTTTTGTATCAATATTTCAATCTTTGCTGGGCCGGATTGGAAGAACCAATGGGCCGGATGTGGCCCGTGGTCCGTAGTTTGCCCACCTCTGGTGTAGGGGGATTTTAACAGTACCAACCTCAAACGCGCACTTCTGAACTTTCACTAGCACAACACCTGCCCCACCATGGGTGAAAGAACACTGGATCATTGTTATACACTGTTCAAGGAGAGCTACAAGGCACAATCACCAGGCTGCCATCTTCCTCATGCCTGTTTACAAACAAAGGATGAAACGGAAAGCTCCGGTACAGAGGGAGGTCACACGCTGGACAGACCAATCAGTGGAAGCTTTTGTTGACGCAGACTGGGACAGGTTCAGGCACAGCTCTGATGACGTCAGCATGTTTACCGAAGCGGTGGTCTGATTCATTGGGAAACTAGCGGATGATACGGCAGAGACAACTATCATTTCCCAACCAGAAGCTGTAGGTGGACAAGACTATCAGAAACATGGATGAGTACAAGGTTGCATCTTACAGGGTACGCAGAGTGTTGAAGGAAGCAAAGCGGCGCTACAGGAAAAAACTGGCAGGGACTGAGAACAGTCACAGATTATAAAACGCCATCCTCCAGAATGGGGAACTAAGACGCTTCTCAGGCAGATGAGTTAAACACCTTCTATGCTCACTTTGAGGCTGCAGATAATCACGTTAGAGGTGGTAGCAGCACGAGCAGCATGCATGCTGAGAGAGCCGGAGAGGAAATCACGTTCACCATCGTGGAGCATGACGTGAAAAGGGCTTTTAGGAGAGTGAACACCAGGAAGGCAGCAGGACCAGACAGCATCACAGGTTGAGTTCTGAAAGCCTGCACTGACCTGCTAGCACCGGTGACCAGTAGCACTCTCCCTGGAACAGTCTATAGTCCCCTCATGTTTCAAACAGTCCATCATCGTTCCTGTCCCAAAGAAACCTCAGCCCGCCATCCTGAATGTCTACCGCCCTGTAGCTTTGACGTTGGTAGTGATGAAGTGCTTCATAAGACTGGTTAGAGACTTCATCACTGCATCACTATCTGACACACTGGATCCGTTCCAGTTTGCTTATCGCCAGAACCGGTCTACAGAGGACTCGATCACAACTACGGGCCATCTGGATCACAGAAAAGGGAATTATGTGAAAATTCTGTTCGTGGACTGCAGTTCAGCGTTCAACACCATAGTTCCCACCACGCTCACCTCTAAGTTGGAGGGCCTGGGACTCAGCCCATCCCTACATCACTGGATCTCCAACTTCCTGACTGACAGACCACAAGCCGTACGGATGGGAAAACACACTTCATCCTCCCTCACCCTCAGCACTGGAGCTCCTCAGGGTTGTGTTATAAGCCCCCTTCTGTGCTCGCTGTACACACACGACTTTGTGGCCACTTTACACTCTACCATCATTATCAAGGTTGCTGACGACACTATTGTGGTGGGCCTGATCTCCAACAACGATGAGATGGCCTACCCACAGAAGATCAAAAACCTGGACAGATGGTGCCAGGTTTTGCTGAACGTCAGCAAAACAAAGGAGTTAATGGTGTACTTACAACACAGGCGCAGTCATACCATCCAACCACAATCAACAGGACCCCAGTGGAGAGAGTGGACAGTTTCCGGTACCTTGGTGTTCACATCATGCAGGACCTGTCCTGGTCCTGTCACACCAACACCCTGGTGATGAAGGCACAGCAGTGTCTATACCACCTCAGACACTTAAGGAACTTTAGACTTCTATCGCAGGTGCTAAGGAACTTTTACACCTGCACCATCGAGAGCATCATCAGGAAACATCACTTCCTGGTTCGGGAACAGCACCATGCAGGACAGGCAAGCCCTTCAGAAGGTGATGCCGTTAGCTGAGCGCCGACCTCAACTAATGAAACACAACCAGAGAAGTTCTGCCAGTAGATGGAGCACTAGAGACACCCACCGTGATGTTCAAGCCAGTAAGGGGGAAAAGGTCACAAGAGAACCTAAGTTGACGTGCTACTATTGTCAACAGCCAGGACACAAAGCAACCGTGTGCCCGGCAAGAAAAGCCAAGCTGACGGGGTCCCAAGGAAGGAGGACGGCACAGTGAACTGTATGGGAAACCCCCAACTCATCATAGTGACAGTTAATGGAAAGGAGTTGAAAGCTTTGTTGGACACGGGGAGCTCAGTCTCGCTGGTGAAAAGGTGTCATGTGGCCTGTGTGTCTGTTAACAATCACATCAGTGTTCAATGTGTTCATGGAGATATGAAACAGTACCCCCAGGCAAAAATGAATATCGGTATTAATGGACAAGCATACTTGCTTACTGTGGCTGTCGTGGAGGATCTACCTGCCGATGTGATTTTGGGACGTGATGTACCAGTGCTAACGGAGCTAATGGTGAGGAGGCTGGTACAGGCTAATGTCCCGCGGTGGTGAGGAGGAACGGTCGTAGTTTGCTGCAAGGAGGGACCAAGGCACCCAGGAAATCAGGCCAGCGGCGTCTAGAGAAAGGACTTGGTACCCCAGTTCCAGAAGTTAAAACTGAAGGACTGGAGGCATGTGGATGGACTGTACCTGGAAACATCGTAGAATTGCAGCGAGCCGATGAAACGTTAAAACCTTTGTTCGAGAAAGTGTTAAGAGATAACCAAGCAGATGTCTGTGGGGAAAAGTATGTTGTAATTAACGATATACTGTACATGCAAGCGTCTGATGTCACCCGGCTTGTGGTTCCAAAGTGTTGTCGCCCTGTGGTGTTGCATCTTGCACATACGGTCCCATGGGCTGGACATCTGGCTTTACAAAAAACTTATGCACGCATCAGTTCACGATTCTTTGGCCGTTGATGTATACCGATGTTCAAACCTACTGTGCCACATGCCCCACCTGTCAACAGACCAGTGCTGTGAGGAAACGGGACCGGGCACCTTTACAGCCATTGCCAGTGATCTCTGTCCCTTTCAGACACATTGCCATGGACATAGTAGGGCCACTGGAAAAGAGCAGTACCGGATACCAGTATATCGTAGTCGTCAGTGATTACGCTACTAGGTACCCAGAGGCATTTCCCCTCCACTCCATCACTATCCCAAGTATAGTCAACACTCTCATTCAGCTGTTTTCTACGATAGGGATACCAGATGAAATCCTCACCAATCAAGGGACCAACTTCACCTCCATGCTGATGAGACATCTCTACCAACAGCTGGTTATCACCGCCATCAAGACCAGCCCATATCACCCGCAGACAGACGGACTCGTGGAGCGCTTTAATAAGACGCTTAAAAATATGCTGCAGGAATTTGTGTCAGAGACAGGAAGAGATTGGGATAAATGGCTACTCGTCCTTCTGTTTGCCTACAGGGAGGTGCCACAAGCATCTACAGGCTTTTCACCTTTTGAGCTCCTGTATGGGTGGCAGGTCCAAGGACCTCTGGATCTCCTCCGGAAAAGCTGGGAAGACCCTTGTTCATGGGAAAAGGGAACTGAAACGGGCATTGTCCAGTACATCCTGGAGATGAGGGAGCACATCGAGAGGTACAGGAAGCAGGCAGAGGTGAACCTCCAACAGGCCCAAAAAGGACAGAAGACGTGGTATGACCAGCAAGCCCGCTCCAGAGAACTACAACCAGGGCAAAAAGTGCAGTTGTTGTTTCCAACATCCACCAACAAGCTGCTCATGAAGTGACAGGGGCCCTACAGAGTGGTACAGAGGATGGGGCAGACAACTTATGAGGTCCATCATCCGGACAAAGGCAAAGCAACCCAAACATACCACATTGATTTCCTAAAGGAGTGGAAGGAGCCTCCAAGCAAAAAGGTGGAACCAGTGCTGTTCATCATTAGAGTGGATGAAGATCAAGAGGAGGATCAACTGGAGCCAAAGGCAAGCAGACTGACCTAGCCAGCAGAGGTAAACCTTGAATATCTAGGGGCACCCCAACAGGCTGACTCTCCTTGGTCAATACCCAGCGTTGTTTCGTCAGAGACCTGGACAGACAGACCTTGTACAGCACAGGATCCGACTGACCAATACAACACCATCTCGGCAAAGACCGTATCGGGTACCTGAGAGGCTGGTGGCACCACTGAAAGTGGAAGTGAGAACAATGCTGGAGATGGGGGTTATAGAGCCATCAAACAGTGAATGGTGTAGCCCTGTGTTCATTGTCCCTAAGAAAGACAACAGTCTTCGCATTTGCATTGTCATTTAAATGCTTAGTCTTAGTTTGATGCGTATCCGATGCCACTCATCAACGACCTACTAGAGAAGATCGGAAAAGCAAGATATGTAACCACCTTAGACCTGTGCAAGGGCTACTGGCAGGTGCCTCTAGAGAAGAGGTCCAGGCTCTATACAGCGTTCAGAACCCCTCTAGGACTGTTCCAGTTCACAGTTCTTCCCTTCGGCCTACATGGGGCACCAGCAACGTTCCAGAGGTTGATGGACCAGGTGCTGCAAGGTGGGGAAGAATGGTCGGCCGCTTCTTGGATGATGTGGTGGTCCACAGTGAAACATGGGCAGATCACCTGAGACACATAGATCAGACCCTGAGGAGGATCCAGGGAGGCCCGCCTAACACTTAACGTAGCCAAATGTGCTTGGGCAAAGGCTGAAACGGACTACCTAGGATACCGTTTGGGCAATGGAGAGCTACAACCACAAGTGGACATGGTGGAGGTCATCTGTAACAGCCAGAGGCCGACAACCAAGAAGGAGGTCAGGTCCTTCTTAGGACTGGTGTGATGGTACAGGCGGTTCATTCCGGACTTCTAAACTATGGCTAAGGCTACCTGCTGGCTAAGGCGGTGAAGAACCCGATACGCTGGACTGATTACTGTGAGGCAGCCTTTGTCACACCGAAGGAGAGGATGTGCGCTGGGCCTGTCCTACAGAGTCCAGACTTCACAAAGGGGTTCACCGTCCAAGTTGATGCTTCCTCGGTGGGGATTGGGGCAGTGTTGATGCAGGGCGAGGACGGCAACCAGAGGCCAGTCGCCTTCCTAAGTCGAAAACTGCTTCCCCGTGAAAGTCGGTACTCCACTGTGGAGAAGCAGTGCCTGGCAATAAAATTGGCCCTAGATAGCCTGAGGTATTACCTGCTGGGGAGAGAATTCACCCTGGAAACAGATCACAGAGCACTAACCTGGATCCATACCATGAAGGACTACAACGTTTGGGTGACCAGATGGTACCTCTTCCTACATCCATATCGCTTCCAGGTCAGACATCGACCAAGAAAGCTAAACCTCACGGCTGACTACCTGTCCCGCAACCCTGTCAGCTCGCGGCTTGGAGAGGGGGAAGGTGATGTAACAGAGTGACCTGTCCCTGAAAGCAGCAAGTTGAAAACACACTATATATACGCGAACTTTCTCATCCGTTTACTGCTACGGCGCGGTGGGTGCACACACACGCCGGACAGAATCATTATTTCCAGATCCCCAACAATATAACCACACACACACAAGGACTAAAGTGACTTTCGTTATTTGTTTAAAAATATGGTTAGTACTATTTGTAGCGGTATGTATTATTTTTGCTTAAAGTTAACACTAGCCTGTTTGGTACATGCGTCTTCCGGGTTGAATTTATTTGCAGCCAACCGGAGTGTTCTAAATAACCGGCTTTTAAGCATCAGCGCTGCACCAAACATGTGCAGAACCCAGAAGGAAAATATTCTTATAAGCATTTTGTTAATAGTTTTCTTTTTATTTTTCTGTTATTATCTTTGTCATTTCCATGACCGGCCATAATTTCTAAAATGTCAACTTATTGTATTATATGTTTTATGTTCCTTAACGCAATGGGTGAATCCAGGGGAGATGCTTTAACTTTTTTTCTTTTGTGTACTGTAAATAAACATCACTTTACACCATACCATCAGAGCGAGTATTGCCATCATTTTGGTAGTATTACAATATATAATATAATAATACAACTATTAACTATTATCTATAACTATTCTAATTATGTTTATTATTTTATATAGATATATATGTTTGGTAGATGTTTATATCAGTTTTACAGTAAATATGTACATACATCTTTAATTCTCACCTTATCAATTCTTCATGTTGATTAAATACAAGGTGGGGGGGCAATTTTACCTGGAGAGTGAGCGTGTAATTGTTGTACAAAAAAAACAATAAGTATATACACATCTTTATTTTTGTTCTTTTTTGTAATTTTTTTCTGTTACTTTGTATATAGCTCTTTTTCCCCTACTATTTGCTGGAACTGTTAACCTCTCGAGCACTCTCAAGACTGAGTATTGTCTTTAGATTTGGATCTTTTGTCACCCCCTTTTCTAGGGTGAGTGAACCTGGTTTCAGCTGACCACGAGTCTACAAAAGCTGTTGTCTCGTACCTCAGGAGCATGTTTAACTCAAAAGAGAGAGAGAGAGAGAGAGAGAGAGAGAGAGAGATATCAAGGTGTAGAGAGCTTGTAGCATTATGCCTACAAAGACAATGTAATTATTAGACATAACACATTCAAATTGGATTGGATTCATATTAGAAACTACTGTACCTCCTGTTGTAACACGACACTGTTATTCAAAAGCCTGAACCTTCTGCCACTCCTATTTGGTGAATCACACTGTAACACACCCAGAACCAGGAAAATCATTTCAGAGAAAATGAAACTTTTTTCTGTTTTTCTCCCTCTCTATCATACAAACACCAGAAAAATGGCAGAAGCCAGTACTTCAGTAGGTCAAAATCAGTTAATCTGTCCAGTGTGTCTGGATTTCCTGAAGGATACAGTGACTATTTCCTGTGGTCACAGTTATTGTAAAGAATGCATTAATGGCTGCTGGAATCAGGAGGATGTGAAGGGTATCTACAGCTGCCACCAATGCAGAGAGACTTTCACGCCAAGGCCTGTTCTACGCAGGAATAACATGCTGGATAATCTCCAACTCCAAGCTGCTTCTCCTTCTCACTGTTACGCTGGACCTGGAGATGTGGAGTGTGATTCCTGCACTGGGAGAAAACACAAAGCCGTCAAGTCCTGTCTGGTGTGTCTGGCCTTCGTATTGTGAAGTTCATCTTAAACTTCACTATCAGTCTCAGGATCTTAAGAAGCACACAGTAGTTGATGTCTGTGTAGATCTCCAAGAGAAGATCTGCTCTCGGCATGGCAAACTGATCGAGATCTACTGTCGTACTGACCAAAGCTTCATCTGTTACTTGTGTATGACGGATGAACATAAAGGACACGATACAGTTTCAATTACTGGATAAAGAAAACAGGTGAGAACTGGATAGAATTATTATTTTCAAAGTTAATTTGTTTTAACAGATAACTTAAAGGTTCTGAAGTGAAATATTTTCAGTAAAGGATTATATGTAAAGAAATGTAAAACAGGGGAGAATAGTCAGTGTAATTTAAATGTTAATATAAGATCAGTATTACAGTCACACCAGATCACCCTGACTCTCTTCCACAACGGTCTCATGCCCCTGAGTTCTGATTGTCAGCCTGTGTGAGCACTTCCGGCCCTAAGGAGGAACCGCCCACCGGCAACCCGCTACCCGGAAAGGGCGTCCGTCTGTCTGGCGTATATAAGGACCCCAAAGACCCTCTGTCAGTGCCAGATTGTTTTCAAGGTTTGTCCTGATCACTCTCCAGGTTTTGTTACCGACCTGTTTCCGTCCTTCGTTCTTCCGACCTCCGGCTTCCCGACCTTGCCCGTCTCCGGATTCTCGCTGCTTGTCGCGCACTCATCAACGTGCTTCAAGCTCCGGCTCTGCGTTCAACGCGCTCATCGTGCTTCAAGCTACGGCTCTGCGCTCAACGTGTTTCAAGCTCCGGCTCTGCGCTCGACGCGCTTCAAATACCGGCGCCATACGGCTTGCACTTCCGGGTGTGTCTTCCGACTCGGATCGCTGAATCGGCTCACTTGGCTCCAAGGAATCGGCTCACTCGGCTCTGGGAATCGGCTCACTGGATCTATCACTGGTTCTCCATTCCTCTGGCTTCTAGCTGGCCCTGAGCTCGCCTTCAGCTCCACCCACTTCACTCTATGCTCTGCTTCCGCCTTGGATCCTCCTTACTAGGTACTGACAGAACAATCTGGCCAAAGATGGATCCCGCGGAGACTCCAGCCTCCCTCGCTGCCTTGACCGCAGTTTCCCGCAGGCAAGCGGACCAGGAGCAATAGGCTTCTGCTGAATGGGAGACCCAATCCTTCGCCGCCTTCTCATCTGAGTTGCGGAAGGTGTTCGGAACATCGACGCCCCGACGTGATGTGGCTCATTCTCTGCTATCCGCAGCTCAGGGTCAGCGCTCGGTGGCTGAATTCGCTGCCGACTTCCACACCTATGCTACGGACAACGGCTGGGATCGTACGGCCCTCTATGACACCTTCCTCCAAGGGTTGTCTTCTGCCGTGAAGGATGAGCTTGCAGCCCGAGATTCTGCCCCAGGACCTAGATGAGCTCATCACTCTTGCCACCCGCATTGACCAGCGGATCAGGGAGGGGCGCCAGGAACAGCAAGTCCTCTTGCTCCGACCTGTCTCACCACCTCAATCCTCTCCAACCACGGTTCCGGGACCGACCCCCCTCCCCCCCCACAGCCAATGGAGATAGGCCGTCACCACCTGACTTCCAAGGAGAAGGAGAGGCGCCGCTCACTGGGACTCTGCCTTTACTGTGGATGGAGAGGGTCATATGGCGGGCTCCTGCCCAGCAAAAGGCAGGGCTCGTCGGTGAAGGGAAGGTCACCCACGAGCCACAATCCATCCATCCTTTCCAAACCCACCATTCAAGTTCACCTGCATACCGCCCCCGGGGGTATTGATCTTGCTGCCTTCGTCGACTCTGGAGCGGACGCGGAATTCATTGACGTGGAGCTAGCCAGACAACTCCACCTGCCCATTGAACCCCTACCTGAGGTCCTACAAGTCAGGTCGTTGGATGGGAGCCTCCTGGATAAAGCCACGCACCGGACCAAGCCGTTACTCATGTCCGTCGGGGAACAACACCAGGAGTGGCTCACCCTGTTGGTGATTTCTTCCCCCCAGGCCCACGGGTCGTGTTCTGGAATGGGAAACCCACTGCCTTGGCCATTGCCTCTCCTCTCCCACGCCCAGACCTTCCCTCCGCCACCGTTCCCGGACCCCAGGACCTGCTGACCATTCCCGAGGTTTACCATGACCGTCAGTCTTCAGTAAGGCCCTCACTACCACCTTGCCCCCCACCGGCACTACGACTGTGCCATAGACCTGCTTCCAGGAACCAGCCCCCCTCGGGGCCGCCTCTACCAACTTTCGCTATCCGCTTCCCCTCATGGCCTCTGCCTTTGAACTCTTGCACGGCGCCACCATCTTCACTAAATTGGACCTGCGCAATGCCTACCATTTAGTGCGCATCCGGGAGGGAGATGAGTGGAAGACGGCATTTAACACCCCTATTGGCCACTACGAGTACCTGGTCATGCCGTTTGGCCTCACCAATGCTCCGGCAGTGTTCCAGGCTCTGGTTAATGACGTGCTCAGAGACATGTTGAATGTGTTTGTGTTCGTCTACCTAGATGACATCCTGATATTTTCACCCTCGGTAGAGGAGCACGTTCACCATGTTCGCGCAGTCCTGAACTGGCTCCTGAGGAATGGGCTGTACATCAAGCCTGAGAAGTGCGAGTTCCATGTTTCCTGGACCTCCTTCCTGGGGTTCTATCTCAGCAGGCAACATCCAAATCAGGATCCGGGCTATCAATGAGTGGCCAACCCCCACCACCCGCTGGCAGCTCCAGAGGTTCCTTGGATTCGCCAATTTCTATCGGCGGTTCATTAAGGGCTATAGCTCACTGGCCTTCCCCCTCCACCAGCTTACCTCAACCCTCCATACGTTTTTCTGGAACTCTGAAGCTGATGCCGCCTTCTCTGAACTAACATCTGCACCCTTGTGCTTTCTACTCTCTGTGACTTAGCCCTCCTGAACGCATTTACCCTGTGGGGGAGAGGGAGCTTCTTGCTGTCATATTGGCTCTGGAGGAGTGGTGTCACTGGCTGGAAGGGCACGGAAATCCCCTTCCTAGTGTGGACTGACCACCGAAACTTGGAGTACCTCCAGTCGGCCAAACGGCTTAACCCTCGCCAGGCCAGATGGGGCCTTTTCTTTGGCCTGTTTTCAGTTTACCCTGTCCTACCGCCCTGGGAATCGTAACACCAAGCCCAATGCTCTGTCCAGGGTTCATGCCCCTGAAGAAGAGGAGGAGGAGCCAAACCCCGAAACCATCCTTCCCAAGTCCGTCTCCGTATGCGCTCTGGGCCTTGACCTAGAAGAAAGGATCAGGAGGGCCCATGAGGGAAACCCTGAGCCCAAAGGCTTTCCAGCTGGGAATGGGCCTGCTTTTCATCCCTGCAGCTCTGCGCTCTGAAGTCCTCCAGTGGTGTCACAACTCTCCCTTCTTCTGCCACCCTGGGTTCCCTCGAACCCTGTCTCTGGTCCGGACACGCTTCTGGTGGCCCTCTATCCATAAGGACACCCAGGATTATGTGGCTGCCTGCCCGGATTGCGCCCAACACAAGACCTCTCACGGACAACCGGAAGGTCTGCTATGCCCGCTCCCCATACCCAGATGCCCGTGATCCCACATTGCCATGGACTTTGTTACCGGCTTGCCTCCCTCTAATGGGAACACCACCATCATGACTGTGGTTGATTGATTTTCTAAGATGGGTCACTTCATTGCCCTACCCAAGCTGCCGTCCGCCAAGGAGACGGCCAAGCTGGTCCTCCACCACATCTTCCGGCTCCATGGACTCCCCAGGGATATTGTCTCGGATCGCGGACCCCAATTCTCGGCTCGGTTTTGGAGGGAGTTTTGCCACCTACTGGGCATTTCGACCAGTCTCTCGTCTGGTTTCCACCCCCAGACCAACGGCCAAACCGAGAGACTCAACCAGGATCTGGAGACTGGGCTCCGCCTCCTCTGCAGTTGAGAACCAGCCTCCTGGTCAGAGAGGCTAATATGGATCAAATATGCCCATAATACCCTCCCCACAGCCTCCACCGGGCTCTCACCTTTCCAGGTGGTTCATGGTTATCTGCCGCCGATTTTCTCCAGCCAGGAACCCCAGTCCTCTGTCCCTTCAGCCACCCACTTCTTCCGCCGCTGCCGCCAGGGCTGGAGGGTCGCCCGGTCTGCTCTGCTCAAGAATGCCCGGAGGCTTTTTTACCAATTTTTTTCTTTTACCAAATTGTTGGTACCCATAACATAATAATTGGTTGCACACCCTTTCAAAAAAATAACTGAAATCAGTTGCTTCCTATAACCATCAATAAGTTTCTTATACCTCTCACCCGGACCACTCTTTTGGACCACTCTTCCTTTGTAAAGTGCTCCATGTCTCTCATATTGGAAGGGCTTCTTTTCCCAACGATAATTTTAAGATATATCCACAGGTGTTCAATGGGATTATGATCTCGACTCATTGCTGGTGTAACGAGAGGTCGCTACACAGAGACACGGGGATCCAGAATTCAACAAAATAGGATTTATTATAATTAAGAACAACAAGGAGACGCCGCTCAAAAGGAGCGGCCAGACAGGCTAGGGAGCCTTGCGCGCTGCGCGCCGTGGTACCGGGAGTACCGGAGAGCAGGAGCGGTGGCGGACTTGGAAGTCCGGGAAACGGGAACAGACTGGAAACGGGAACAGACTGGAAACGGGAACAGACTGAAAATGGGGAGCGGATTCCAGACGCTCTGCAACTAAATAGGGGAGGGTGGGCGGACCAGGGAAGTCGGCCGGGTCAGGGGGGCCAGGAGGTTCCGGCTTCCCTGGGAACCAGGGCGGAGCTGGCGGGACAGTGGGCCAGGGCGGAGCCGGCAGGACTGGGACTTACAGGACGGTGGACCAGGGCGGAGCCGGTGGGACAGTGGGCCTGGGCGGAGCCGGCGGGACTGGGACTGATGGGACAGTGGACCAGCAGTGGGCGGAGTCAGGGAGCGGGACAGTGGGCCAGGGCTGAGCTGGCGGGTCAGGGACTGACGGGAAAGTGGGCCTGGGCAGAACCGGCGGGACAGGGACTGACGGGAGAGTGGGCCTGGGCAGAGCCGGTGGGACAGAGACAGGCGGGAGACTGGGCCTGGGCAGAGCCGGGACTGACGGGACAGTGGACAAGGGCGGAGCCGGCGGGACAGGGACAGACAGGAGAGTGGGCCTGGGCGGAGCTGGCGGGACAGGGACAGACGGGAGAGTGGGCCTGGGCGGAGCCGGTGGGGCTGACGGGACCGGGGACCTGGGCAGAACAGGCGGGACTGACGGGACAGGCTGGACAGGCGTGTCCTCGGGCTCGGAGGCCCTACGGGGCGTGTCCTCGGGCTCGGAGGCCCTCACGGCGTCCTGGGGCGTGTCCTTCGGGCTCGGAGGCCCTCACGGCATCCTCTTCGGGCTCGGAGGCCCTCACGGCATCCTCTTCTGGGCCACGGGTTCGGCGGCCATCTTGCTCTGGGCCGCGGGTTCGGCGGCCATCTGAAAAATTGGGCGGCCCCCCCCAAAAATTCTTGGGCGTGTTCCCCCCAAAAACCTCCCAGATCAGGTTTAGGAAGGCGCTTGCCGACTGCGTGGGAGGTCCTCCCTGGCTCCAGACTTCAGCTGCCCAACAAAGAGCGGGACCTGTTAACTGAAGGATGATGTGAGAGACTTTGGCATGTTCAGTTAAAAACCATGCACTGGACCAGGAAGGCGTGGCAATCCTCCTCTGAGCCGGCGTAGCGCGCGGGGGGAACGACGGCGGCATTGTGTGTGTGTTTGTTGTGGGGGGGGGGGGGGAGCAGGGAGGAGCGAGGAGAGAGAGAGAGAGCACCGTGACAGCTGGCCACTTCAAAACTCTTCAGCGCTTTGTTATCATGCATTTCTGGCTGCTTTTTGAAGTATGTTTGAGGTCATTGTCCTGCTGGAAGACCCAAGATCTCGGACGCAAACACAGCTTTCTCACACTGGGCCCTACATTGCGACCCAAAATCCTTTGGTAGTCAACAGATTTCATGATGCCTTGTACATGATCAAGGCACCCGGTGCCAGAGGCAGCAAAACAACCCCAACAACATCTTTGAACCTCCACCATATTTGACTGTAGGTACTGTTTTTTTCTTTGTAGGCCTCATTCCTCATCCATTTAGAATGATCTGCTTTACCTTAAAGCTCTATCTTGGTCTCATCTGTCCACAAGACACATTCCCAGAAGGATTTTGGTTTGCTCAAATGCATTTTGCATTTAGTCTTGCTTTTTTAGGCCTGTGTCAGCAGTGGGGGTCTCCTGGGTCACTTCCTAGAATTTCATTTAAATGTCGACGGATAGTTTATGCTGACACTGATGCGCCCTAAGCCTGCAGGACAGCTTGAATTTCCTTGGAACTTGTTTGGGGTTTCTTATCCACCATCCGGACTATCCTGCATTGCAATCTTTCATCATTTTTTCACGACCAGGGAAATTAGCTACAATGTCATGGGTTGCAAGCTTCTTGATAATGTTGCGCACTGTGGACAAAGGCAAATCTAGGTCTCTGGAGGTGGACTTGTAACCTTGAGATTGTTGATATTTTTCCACAATTTTGGTTCTCAAGTCCTCAGACAGTTCTCTTCTCCTCTTTCTGTTGTCTATGCTTAGTGTGGCACACACAGACATAATGCAAAGACTAAGTCAGCTTCTCTCCTTTTTATCTGCTTACAGGTGTGATTTTTATACTGCCCATACTGTTACATCCATGTGATAAAGGCAAATGCTGAAACAATCTTTTACACACTAAGTACTTACACTCATTTTGAAAGCTTCTCTCCTTTTTATCTGCTTACAGGTGTGATTTTTATACTGCCCATACCTGTTACTTGAAACAACTCCATGTGAGTTTATTTCAAGGACACAACATTTTGTTGTCATGCTTGAAACAATCTTATTTACACACAATTTTGAAAGGGTACCTTACATTTTCTCCAGCCCATTTTTGGAATTTTGTGTGATATTATGTCAAATTAGCTTTTTTCCCCCCTCACTGTTTTAGTTTTGTTCCTATACACATAAATGGAATAAGCATTTGTATAGCAAGCATGTGTTAATGGCATACTTTTCTGTGAGAAACAATTGATTTTCTTGAAAAATGTCAGGGGTACCAACAATTTTATCCACGTGTGTGTGTATATAGCCTATATAATTACTGCAAATCTGTACATTTTCCTTATTCCTAAAAACAATAATTATGCCTTGTCGGGGGCATGGTGGCGTAGTGGTTAGCACGTTCACCTCACACCGCCAGGATCCGGGTTCGATTCCCGTCTCGGTTATGTGTGTGTGGAGTTTGTGCATGTTCTCCCCGTGCCTCAGGGGTTTTTTCTCCGGGTTCTCCGGTTTCCTCCCGGTCCAAAAACATGCATGGTAGGTTGATTGGCAGCTTGGAAAATTGTCCCTAGTGTATGAATGTGTGTGTGAATGTGTGTGTGTGTGTGTCCTGCGATGGGTTGGCATTCCATCCAGGGTGTATCCTGCCTTAATGCCCATAGACGCCTGAGATAGGCACAGGCTCCCCGTGACCCGAGGGAGATCGGATAAGCGTTAGCGGTAGAAAAGGGTTAATGAATGAATGAATGAATGAATGAATGTGCCTTGTCAGGATTTAGGAAAAAATAAACAAATTAAAGGTGAGATGTGCTTGAGGTAAATGAGATCTGTGACTGGAATTCCCTTTTCACCTTCCAACATGAAATTTACCCGAAACACCCTGACACTGTGCTGATAAAAGTGTGTGAATGCTATTGAGAGGTCTAGCCAGAGTCAGGAAATAAATCCAAATTTATTATCTTTGGTGAGACTATGAAAGGCTACATTGTTCCTTACAGGCCTGATCGCTCTGTTTAAAGCCACGCCCACTATGTGTGTCACACTATAACACACACAACCAGGAGGTTTAGTTTAGATAAAACGAAACTTAGAGAACTCATAATCTCTCTGTCTCTCTTGCACACACACACACACAAACAGACACACAGCAGAAAAATGGCAGACGCTTCTTCTCCTGTTTCTCACTGTAACACTGAACCTGGAGATGTGGAGTGTGATTCCTGCACTGGGAGAAAACGCAAAGCAATCAAGTCCTGTCTGGTGTGTCTGGTCTCATATTGTGAAGATCATCTTAATCCTCATTATCAGTCTCAGGCTTTTAAGAAGCACAAGTTAATTGAAGCCTGTGTAGATCTCCAAGAGAAGATCTGCTCTCAGCACGACAAACTGATCGAGATCTACTGTCGTACTGACCAAAGATTCATCTGTTGCATGTGTACGATGGATGAAGCATAAAATCCATGATACAGTATCAACTACTGCAGAAAGAAAGAAAAAACAGGTAAGCATTCCTTTCTAATTTAATGTATTTAATAAATTATTTAATTGTCTCTGATGTCAATTTATATTGATAGATCACGTATAAAGAAGTGGTAAACAGGTGATAGCTGTCAGTGTACTTTAAACAGTGATATCATGGTTGATGGTGGTTGTGGATCCTACCCTAATAATTCAAAAGCTTAAATTGGGAGAATTCTTTCCTTAATGACAATAAGCAGAATTTCTGGTGGACAGATATGAAGTAAATAATTGGTTACTGTAAGTAAGTGTTTCCATTTAGGGAGACTTTTACTTTCATTTCACTACTATGTAAAATATCTCCCTTTAGAGTCAACACCATTTTAAGAGGTCAGTTGCTTCTTTTTATTTGGAACGGAATAGCCTTATGTTATACTATATTATATAGTACCTATATATATATATGTTATATATATATATATATATATATATATATATATATATATATATATATATATATATATATATATATATATATATTTGAATACTTTTTGCTTATCTGAAAATTTTAAGGGGGGGGCTCTTTTACTTTTACTGTGGTCATATTTTACAGTGTATTTCTACATTTACTATGCTTTGTGTACTTCGTCCACCATTGACAATCAGAGCATGTTTTTGAATGTGAGTTGCTGAAAACTGTATTGTACTGAATGATCCTGATTCTGAGAAGATTGAATCGCTGCCGATGCTCGTATTAGGACTGCCATCATTCTTAACTGATAGTTCTGAAGTGGAATAAAACTTATTTCAATTAAATTCAATTCAAGTTTTATAGTTCTGTAAAAATTTATATTGTCTCAAATGCCTGCAGCTTTACAGAATGTAAAAAACAAAATACACTTATATTGAAATTGATCTGGGTTAGGGTGACTTTATATTAATCCATAATATGCAAGCCTGGGGTGCCTGTGGAAAGGATGGTATGAGCAAGAAACCTTGAAGGTAACCAGACCCCTCTGGGTGATATCTAAATTATGATGCTCCAAAAAATTACGATGCTAAAAAGGGATTTGACTAGAGCTGGTACACACTCACAGGGCTGGAATTGTCTTTTTGAAGGACCAAAATCAAGAAGGCTATTCCAAAGTTTAGGAGCTACATATGAGGGTGCTCTACGACATTTAGTCGATTTTGCTATTCTAGGAGCTACTAGGAGTCCGGAGTCTTTAAAGTGCGCGACAAATTGTAGCATGTTCGAAGACTGGATAGATAACTGGGTGTGTTTTTGAATAAGCAATTTTCACAATATACCAAACTTATTATTAAATATGTGTTGAAAACATATTATGATTAAATTAAATTTATTATAATTCTAGAGGTAATATTAAGCTTCATTTTAAATGTATTTGTTTAATATGCAATGAACTCTATTTGAATGTTTTTTTTATATATTATTTGGTTTGATTTGTCACAGGATGAGCTAAAGGAGGAACAGATAAAATCCCAGCAGAGAATCCAGGAGAAGCAGGAAAAGGTGCAGGAGCTGAAACAGGCTGTAGACATGATTAAGGTGAAGAACAAAAACACATTTAATGTCTAGAGGGAGAATCATTATAATGAACTTTTGTGTGCATGTATGTATTTGTGTTCTAACAGAGACGTTCACAGGAAGCAGTAGATGGAAATGAGAAGATCTTCACTGAGCTTATTATGTCCATGGTGAAAAGGCGCTCGGAGGTAACTGAGATGATCAGAGCTCAGGAGAAAGCTGATCTGAGTCGAGCTGAAAGACTCTTAAAACATCTGGAGCAGGAGATTGCTGATCTTAAGAAGAGAGTCAGTGATCTGGAGCAGCTTTCACACACACCTGATCACATCCACTTCCTCCAGGTAACACTCACTGTCTGATCTACAGAGGGCTCTGTTCCTCCTAAACGCTTATTACAGCAACAATAAAAGTTCCTGTCTGAGATCACAAGTGAGTCTTTGGTGAGATTCAGTCTGAGATTCATTCGTTCCTCTCCTACACTTTTCTCCTTCTCTATGATGTGTTTCCTCTCTGTAGAGTTTCCCGTCTCTCTGTGTTTCTCCTGGATGTGACGACTCACCCAGCTTTACCCTCAATCAACATCACTCATTTGATGGAGTGAGGAAATCTGTCTCAGATCTGAAAAAACGACTCGAGGAAATCTGTCGGGAGGAGCTTATCAAAATCCATCCACAAGGTAAACAGTAGTGTGGGGAAATTGTTTTCTTATTTCGCCATCCTCTTACCATATTTAAGTATGCCTCAACCAAACAAACCCTGCCAGACTGTCTTTTAAGATTGTTTCTATATATTCCAGCTTTACCTACAGCTTTCCTCTAGATTCCCTGTGTTCCGATCTGCGTTTGCCTGACTTCATTCCTGCCTCTCGGTCCCAACATAGTTTGTCTTTCCCATCTCCCTTCCAGTTCCTATCCCAAGTAAGTGCCCTCTCTTCTGCCTTGGATTCTTCCTACTCTGCCCCTGTGACATGCATCTGAAAAGTCATCCCAGCTGTTCTCACAAAGAAGTGTTGCTGGCCAGGCCTTATCTCACTTTTCCCACTATTTCTGCTGGTGTTGGGTGATGAAGTTGAGGGCTCAGGAATGATCACCAACGGTGACCCACCTCAGGACCTCAGCTATGTTCCGATGGCATATAATGACCTTGGCATAGTCTTTATCAAGGCCAAGGCATCATCGTTACCTCCAAGCTGCCCATACAATTGCAAACTTCCCTTATGATTGTCCTCCCCGACCAGGCCTAGTTTCCTTTTAGAAGAAAAGAAGGACCATTTACATAGACTAATGCAGGCAAAAAACCATCACAACTTTGTGATGTGAAACCAGTTTTAGAAGAATGACGTCAATGGCTGGATGGTGCTATTATCATTTGGATGATACCATGGATGGGGTTTTGGAAGAAACCAATTTTTTACCCTTTTCTTCTATCCAGGCTTTATGAACACAAACCAGACAACCTTTCCCTGGCATTTGTACCCGGATGAACATGGAACTAAACACCACAAGCCTCTTAGTCTATTATCTCTCTATGTTGACATAATGAGGATGGGGCACTACACCAGACCCACAGGCGCCCACCAAACTAGGGAGACGCTATGTTCTGAAGCAACTTCACTATCATGTCCTCCAGTGGTGCCTCCTCTTGTGTTTCATCCCACTGCTGAGTCTGATTCCAGCAAAGCATCAATTTATTTAGGCTGTAATATTTTATTTTTGATTTTTTCTCTGTGTGTCCACAGCTACAGCAGTTCAGATGATTTTACCCTCAGAACTGAACAACAGAGAAGATTTTTTGCAATGTAAGTGTAACATACACACACCATATACAGTATATATATATATATATATATATATATATATATTTTTTTTATAATATTACGCGTCATTCCGTCTTACGTAAGCGACGTAAATAAGCGTGAAAAAGTTTCAGGGACACGGAGGAAGGATACCCTTTGTTGTGGTTGTAGGGCGAACAACCATATATACATGTATGTATGTATATATATATAATATATATCTATATATATATATATATATATATATATATATATATATATATATATATATACATACTGTGATTAATATCTAACCTGTGGACATTTTATTGTTCTAGATTTCTGTTATCTGACTCTGGATCCCAACACAGCACATCCTAAAACTATTCTGTCTGAGAAGAACAGAGCGCTAACACGCAGTGATACAGCACAGAGATATCCTGATCATCCAGAGAGATTTGACTCCTGGTCTCAGGTGTTGTGTAAGGAGAGTGTGTGTGGACGCTGTTACTGGGAAGTGGAGTGGAGCGGAAATGCTGTGTTTATATCAGTCTCATATAAAGAGATCAGCAGGAAAGGAGAAGGTGATGAGTGTTTGTTTGGATTCAACAGTCAGTCCTGGAGTCTGGAGTGTTCTTCTTCTTCTCTCTCTTACTTTCACAACAACATTAAAACTGCACTCCAGCGTCCAGCGTCCTCCAGAATAGGAGTGTATGTGGATCACAGTGTGGGAATTCTGTCCTTCTACAACGTCTCTGATACGATGAATCTCCTCCACACAGTCCACACCACATTCACTCACCCTCTATATGCTGGGTTCAGGATAGGTTATAATGCAGCTATGAGGTTATGTGATCAAAAATAAAATGAGAAAAACAAAGATGGAGAGAGAAACAGAGAGAGACAGAGAGAGTGAGAGAAATAATATTTATGTATATATTTTTTCAGTAAAATCATTACTGTTGGTCTGAATAAAATGCTAGAATCATTTATAGAATCATACATACATTATTCATGTATGTATATATGTATATAGGAAAATCTTTTTGTGGCTGTGATTGCTTTCTTTAAAATAAACACCACTGAGTTTTTACCAATGTTTACCAATTTAAATTCATGCATTTCATTTGTTTGTTTATTTATTTATTTGTGAACTCTTGCCATACATTATCTACATCAGTTTCTGTGTAGCATATACAGTGACACCGTGACACCTAAAACTCTGACTTAATTATCTAACACATTGTATTCAATTTATTTCACTTGAATAATCCATATAAATAATTATGATTTTTGGCTTTTTCAGTAAAATCCTTACTGTTGGCTTGTATAAAATGTTAGTATCATTTAGTTACTTATATCTAATATATGTGTTTTAATTACACTTGTTTCTCTTAAACATGCTTATGGTGCTTGTGCAATGTTTGTTAGTGAGTATGAGAAATCTGGGAAGTTAATGTCTGAGCTTTCTCTTTATTTAGCATGTCTTATTTACAAAAAGGAACAGTTTTAGCTCAGGTTTTGTCCAGTGTATGTGGCACGGTTCCCTCGTTCTACCCTGCCCTGTTTCCCAATCTCTCTCTCCCTAATTAGCCCCAGCTGCACCTTGTTTCTCTCTCCCTGTCTCACTACCTATTTAATCCTTGTTCTCCCTCCAGTCCTGGTCCTTTCTCAGTAGTTTGCAGTAGAGTTTGCAATAGCGATCGGTAGCTTTCCATGGCGTACCATTCCGTACCTCCTACAGGGACTCGGACCTTCCTGTATTCCCTAGCCTTTGAGTGTTTGTCAGTGCTAACCAGTTTTTGCTCTTTGTATTCCAGTTTTCTGTTTCCGTCTGGTCCTGGTTTCGCCCGTTCCAGTGCTTTCTTTCCCGTCACGGATCCCGTCTGCTCCCTGTGTGTTTTTTCCTGTTCTAGTTTTTGTTAGTTTAATAAAGACTCTGATCGACATCCTCAGTCTTCTGCAGTCAATGCAGTCAATTTACTGAAGTATTTTTCTCTGTCAATCAACAGAAGGGTATAATTTAGAAAAATACTGTGATATAAAAATTTTGATCACTAGGGAGCAGGCCTAGGCAGGTCAAACTCTGGAGACATAAAATATAGGGTGGACCCGGAGTGCCCACGGTGAGCCTGAGCTGGATGGCCACGGGATTTACAACCTTGAAAATGGGGACAGGGCCGACAAAGTGTGGTGTTAGTTTCTGACAGGCGGCCTTCAGTGGAAATCCTAGGTGGAGAGCCATACTTACTGACCAATGAGGTAACGAGGGCTAGACACTGCTTACAAATGACTCCAGGCATTCTTGAGCAGAGGTGATCCTCCAGCCATTGTGGCAGCTCAGGAAGAAGTGTGTGGCCGAAGGAATGGCAGACCCGGGTTCCTGGCTAGAGAAAATTGGTGGCAGGTAAGAACGGACCACCTGGAAGCGCGTGTGAAGGGTGTTATGGGCAGACTCGATCCATATTAGCCTTTCAGACCAGAAGGCTTGTTCTCGACAGTAGAAGAAGCTGAGACCGGTCTCCAGATCTTGGTTGAGCCTCTCAGTTTGGCCGTTGGTCTGGGGGTGAAAACCAGAGGAGAGACTGCTTGAGATTGCTTCCAAAACTGAGCCAAGAATTGGAGTCCACGCTCTGAGACAATATCTCTGGGAAGTCCATGGAGGCAGAAGATGTGGTGCAGGACTAGCTTGGCAGTCTACGTGGTGGATGCCAGCTTGTGCTGGGCGATGAAGTGCCCCATCTTTGAAAAATTATCCACCACATTCATGATGGTGGTGTTCCCATTGAAGAGAGGCAGGCCAGTCACGAAGTCCATGGCGATGTGAGACCATGGGCATCTAGGTATGGGGAGCAGACATAGGAAGCCCTCTGGTCGGCTGTGAGAAGTCTTGTGTTGGGCACAATCCAGACAAGCATCCACATAATCCTGGGTGTCCGTACCTTACCAAAGGGGTGTCTGGAACAGGGTTCACAGGAATCCAGGGTGGCAGAAGAAGGGAGAGTTGTGACACCACTGGAGGACTTCCGAGCGCAGAGCTTTCGGGATGAAAAGCAGGCCCTTCCCAACAAGAAAGCCCTTTGTCTCAGGGTTTCCCATGTGCATTCCTGATCCTTTCCTCGAGGTCCAGGCCGAGAGAACACACAGAGATGAGAAGAGTTTGGCTCTTCCTTCTCTTTTGGGAAATGAACCCTGGACAGTGGATCAGGCTTGGTGTTCCAAGCCGACCTGGGACAGGATGGCACCACCAACCCCAACATTGGAGGCATCAACCTTGACCACAAACTGCCAAATGGGGTCAGGGAAAATCAAGATTGGAGCCTCAGTGAACCTCTGCTTAAATTCAGAAAAGGTGGCCTCAACTTCAGAGCTCTAGAGAAAATTATAACGGGATCAGGTAATCTGGTGGAGAGGGGAGGCTACTGAGTTATAGCCCTTGATGAACAGCCAATAGAAATGGGCGAATCCCAGGAACCTCTGGAGTTGGCATGTTTGTGGGAGTCGGCCACTCCTTGATAGCTTGGATCTCACACATGGAATTCACACTTCTCACAGGAGCCAGTCCAGGACTGTCTGGACATGATGAACATGTTCCTTCACTGAGGGAGAGAAGATAAGGATATTGAGGATATCAATACCAAGTAAATAAACACAAACATGTTCAGCATGTCCCTGAGCACGTTGTTGACCATGGCCCGGAACATTGCCGGGGCATCGTTGAGGCTAAATGGCACGACCAGGTACTCATAGTTGCCAAAATGCGTGTAAAATGTCGTCTTCCACTCACCTCCTTCCCGTATGCACACCAAGTGGTAGGCTTTGCGCAGGTCCAACTTAGTAAAGAGTTTGAAAGCAGAGGCCATGAAGAAAAGTGGATAGAGATTGCGGACAATGAGCATTAATCAATGCAGGGGTGAACGGTCTTATCCTTCTTCTCCATAAAGAAAAACCCAGCGCCTGCAGGGGATGAGAAGGGCCATATGATAGGATCAGCAAGACCTGTTGAATCCCTGCCGCCAGTTCATTATTTTCTTGCTCCTGAGCCGCTTGCCAATCGGAAACTGCGGTCAAGGCCATGAGAGAGTCCGGAGCGACCGCGGGATCCATTAATGGCCAGACAGCAAAGAAAGCATCACAACTTTCATATTTATATAAAATGTTTCCACATGATTTTTCTACATCTTAGTTGTGCACTTTAAAACTATAATGCTTGAAAAAGAGCATAAATATTATTTACATATGTGTAATAAAACAATCTTTTCTACATTTTAGGGGCAGGAATCAAATTCTATCAAATTTTATGCTTAAATTGTCTGAATAAATTGCTTAAAATATTCTACCTTGACATTTGTCTATTTGATTTTGAGAACTGAAATATTGTTTTGCTGTAACTAACAATGGTTTTACATTTTTTGGGTGTGTGAAATGTCTGAAATTCAGTACCACGAGGTTGAGGAACTCATCAACATCTGACTACATTTTCCCAGGAAAAGGGAACCACAACCACATTCTCCCACCTTCCATAACAATCTGTGCATTCTGATATATTTTGGATATTGAGAATAAAATTCAGAAGATCACTTAAGGCCAGCCCATCCATGTGGCAGAGACTCTTTGTGCTTGATCACCTATGCTCCCAGGTGCTTACAGTCTGAACAGTGTTTCTGGTGACCTGCAGCTCTAAAAGATTTCTTCTCCAACTTTGCTTAGGAATAGCCATCCAGCAGGGCTACTCCGGCCTCTACGAATTCACTGGCATTACTGGTTCCATAGACCCACACTGGCCCTGTTTTGGTACTGCTAACATGGGCGGAAGAAAGTCTGGGCTGTCCTACTCAGATTTAGCACAATTATCCCCTCTGGGCATACCCTAGGTGCTTTACCATGCCCAACTACCATGTAGGCTAGAAGGTCTGGCTTTCTACCTGAGACTTCTCTTAAAGTCGTCTGCAAAAAAACTCATACTTCATAGGACCCTTACATATTGCATAAATTATCAACCCTCAGGTACGGTGGCTTAGTGGTTAGCATCTTCGTATCACACCTCCATGGTTGGGGGTTCGATTCCAGCCTCTGTCATGTGTGTGTGGTGTTTGTAGGTTCTTCCCGGGCATCAGGGTTTTTTTCTCCGGGTTCTCCGGTTTCCCCTGGTAAAAACATGCACGGTAGGTTCATTGGCACCTTGGAAAATTGTCCCTATTCTGTGAATCTGAGTGTGAATGTGTGTGTGTGTGCCTGACGACAGTGTGTGTCCTGCCTTGATGCCCAAAGACGCCTGACTTAGGCATAGAGGGAAGATCGGATAAGATGAATGAATTATTAAAATTCAAATTCCATTCAAAACCTCAAATTCTCACCTCAAAGTATTCTTAACCCATTATGGACTGTGACATCAAGATCAAGGATAGAACCAAAATAGCAAAGACAAAAATGAAATGAAAAGGAAAAATGCTATTAAATAACAATATAAGAGTATAATACTGCAAACAACACTGCATATAACAATGCAAAAAAGACAACAAAGAAAGTGAAATGAATAAACTTATAAATCATAAAACTCCTAAATAAATCACTAACAAATCTAACTCAAATAACAAAACCAAACGAACTACTAAATACATTTGCAAAGTGACATTTACATATGCAAACACACCACCTGCACACTTTGGTTTTCGTTTCTGAAAAGTTGCTCCTTCAAATTGAAATGCCTATAAAGGCTTATGTTGTAGGATGTTATTTTCATCTTCTGTTACATGCTCTTAGGTTTTCTCTTCCTCTCTCTCATACACAGAGCAGGGAAATGGCAGAAGCGAGTATTTCAGTAGATCTTTTGTTAGTGGATCAGTTCAGCTGTTCAGTGTGCCATTATCTCCTGAAGGATCCAGTAGCTCTTCCCTGTGGTCACAGTTTCTGTAAGGTGTGTATTAATGACTACTGGGATCAGGAGGATGTGAAGGAGATCTACAGCTGTCCCCAGTGTAGAGAGACTTTTACTCCAAGGCCTGTTCTACACAGCAACATCATTCTGACTGAAGTGGTGGAGAAACTGAAGAAGAATGAACTCCAAGCTGCTTCTCCTGCTCACTGTTACGCTGGACCTGGAGATATGGAGTGTGATTCCTGCACAGGGAGAAAACACAAAGCCGCTAAGTCCTGTCTGGTGTGTTTGGCCTCGTATTGTGAAGATCATCTTAAACCTCATTGTCAGTCTCAGACTTTTAAGAAGCACAAGTTAGTTGAAGCCTGTGTAGATCTCCAAAAGAAGATCTGCTTTCAGCACAACAAACTGATTGAGATCTACTGTCGTACTGACCAAAGCTTCATCTGTTGTATGTGTACGATGGATAAACATAAAGCCCATAATACAGTTTCAACTACTGCAGAAAGAAATACAAAACAGGTGAGAACTTGATATTATTGTTCTTTTCAACATTAGTTTATTAAAAAATTATAATAATTGTATTATTGGTTCCGAGGTGATTTGTTATTTACAATAAAGGTTCATGTGTAAAGGAATGTTAGACAGGGGAGAGCAGTCAGTGTACTTTCAATAGTGTACCGTCCTGCCGTACTGTCTGATACAATAATCACATTTATTTATATAGCACTTTTAAAATGACAAATTGCAGCTGTACAATAAAAAAGACAAGCAGCTGTACAATAATAAATGACAAACAGAAACAAACTGTTTGAGAAAATTCTAGACAATTAAGTGTCCGCAACTGAGCAAGCCATAATTGACAGCCGACAGTGGCAAGGAACCAAATGGAGAAAAAAAGAAAGCAGGTTCAGTCAGGCAGTCAGTTCTCCTCTGACCAGTAAACTTTATTCATGAAGGTGGTCTATCAGTATTGATCCATCATCTGGATAAGGACTGGATTAGGGAACTGCAGTAACCATGTGATCCGGATACAGACTGGATCTGAGTGGTGATGATGACCTTGGAATAAACAGAAGACAGACTAATATAAGTGAAAATGCCATTCATTTTGTGATGTAAGGTGTTCCCGGTTCCGGTTAAACTAATTATTGCAGCCTAACAATCCTTTAACGGATTTGAATGTTATAAATGTTTAAATGTGTTATGTGTAAGCCAGGTTAAAAAGATGGTCTTTAATCTAGATTTAAACTGACAGTTTGTGTCTGCCTCCAGACAGAGTTATAGGTAGATTATTCCACAGTTTTGGTGGTAAATAAGAAAATGATCTCCCACCGACAGTAGATTTGGAAATTTTGGGTTTTAGTAAATTGCCAGAGTTTTGAGAAGGCAGAGGACATGAGGGACTATAATGTAATAAGAGCTCCATCAGGTACTGTGGAGGCCATTGAGGGCTTTATAAGTAATTAGCAGAATTTTAAAATCAATACGATGTTTAATAGGGAGCCAGTGCAGTGTTGACAGAACCGGGCAAATATGGTCATACTTTCCTGTACTTTCCTGTTCTACTCTGCATTTTGGACCAGCTGAAGTTTGTTTATTAGCCGTGTTGAACAAACACCCAATAAAGCATTACAATAATGCCAATGTACTGCCACTAATACCAACATAATTTTTGACTCTATTCAAAAGAATGTTGTGGTCAATATATCAAATGCAGAACTAAGATCCAGTAGCACTAATAAAGAGATACAACCATGGTCAGATGATAAGAGCAGATCATTTGTTACTAATGAGAGCAGTTTCAGTACTATTACTCGGTCCAAATCCTGACTACAGATACTATTTTTCTCTAGAAAAGAACAATTGTGAGGACACAACTTTTTTTGACTATGCCGCCTAATTGTCACCCAGTTGATACAATACACACATTCACAATTTTAAGCAGACTTAGTGGGAGATTAGCATAGCCTACCTGTTCACCTACCTGCAATGGTTTAGAAAGTGAAAGTAAGCCAGAGAATCCAGTGGAATGCAAAGCAAATGCAAAGCAGCTGCAGAACTCCGGAGATGTGGATACAACATTATACACTGTGCTTAATTTGAGCAACTAGTTTTCAGACAAAAGCTTTTTTATAAACATAGATAATGATGTAAAACGTTGTTCTGGGACGTCAAAACACTACAGCTTTGTAAGGATCATTTTCATATAATATCAAATTTATCATGTATTCTGTTGTGAAAAACATATGATCATTTTACTTTTACCTTTTTCTAAGAAGTTACTTTATTAAAGTTCTAGAGACAATATAAATAACTTTTACTATAAATTTGTAAAACACAATCAAACTTATTTCAAATGTATTTTATTTGGTCTCAGAATGAATTAAAGGAGGAACAGATGAAATTCCAGCAGAAGATCCAGGAGAAGCAGAAGGTGATGCAGGAGCTGAAACAGACTGTGAACATTATTAAGGTGAAGAGTGAAAACTCATACACTCAAAATGTACACACTTAACATATAGAGGGAAACTTTATAAAGGTCAATACACTAAACGTGTGTGTGTGTGTGGTGTGTGTTGTAACAGAGGTGTTCACAGGAAGCAGTAGATGATAATGAGTGTTGTTTAATGAGATCATCAGCTCCATGGAGAAAAGGCGCTCGGAGGTGACGGAGATGATCAGAGCTCAGGAGAAAGCTGATCTGAGTCGAGCAGAACAACACCTGGAACATCTGGAGCAGGAGATTGCTGATCTTAAGAAGAGAGTCAGTGATCTGGAACAGCTTTTACACACACCTGATCACATCCACTTCCTCCAGGTAACACTCACTGTCTGATCTACAGAGGGCGCTGTTCCTCCTAAACGCTCATTACAGCAACAATAAATGTTCCTGTCTGAGATCACAAGTGTGTCTTTGGTCTGATTCAGGCTGAGATTCATTCGTTCCTCTCCTACACTTTTCTCCTTCTCTATGATGTGTTTCCTCTCTGTAGAGATTCCCGTCTCTCTGTGTTTCTCCTGGATGTGACGACTCACCCAGCTTCACCCTCAATCAACATCACTCATTTGATGGAGTGAGGAAATCTGTTTCAGATCTGAAAAAACGACTGGAGGAAATCTGTCAGGAGGAAATCTACAAAATCCGCCCACAAGGTAAACAAGAAGAGCTGTGTGTTGGGTGGGAAGTGGCAGGTGACCATAAAATGGTAAATGACAGATAAAAAGATAAACTCACTAAACAATCAGAAGAACTAATCTAGAATATCGTAGTTGATGCTTCAATTAAAATCTGGAAAGTTTCCTCACTGGTGACATCACTGACGCGTCTGATAAATCAAAGCATCAAAACTTTCATATTTATGATGTCAAATGTTTACACTTTATTTTTCACGCTCCATTTTGTCTCTGTGTCTCCACAGCTGCAGCAGCTCAGATGATTTTACCCTCAGAACCAAAGACCAGAGAAAATTTTCTTAAGTGTAGGTGTAGCACACACACACACACACAGTGTTGGGGAGTATGTAACGGCATGTACAAAATTATTACAAATTAAATGTACCGGTGATCATTTACAGTTACTCAGAAAAAAGAAAAGTCCCAAAGATCTTAACACTGGTTTAGCTGGTTACAAATTTAAAATATAAACACCATTAAACTCTGTTAAGAGGTTTTCTTTTAATAAACCGAGGCAGTGAAAGAAGGAAGAAATGCTAGTTGAAGTGTTTCAGGAAGAGGTCTTCATCATCACATGAAGAGTGGCCAGTGACTCTGACGGCTAGGGGAACCACCAACTTGCTGCCAGAACAGAGAACAGCCTTGAAATAAACTTACCTCTTACCCTGAGAGAAGGTAGAACCAGCCGCCTGAGGGTAGTCAACTAGGTATTGTGGTTGACCATGTCAAAAGCTGCTGAAAGAATAGAATAGAATAGCCTTCATTTGTCACATATACATTATAGCACAGTGAAATTCTTTCTTCGCATATCCCAGCTTGTTTGAAGGTCTAGGCGGTTGAGGACAGAGGACAGTTTGACTGATCTAGCAGCATGCATAATAATACGGAAACTTTATGTGTATTTGGACTTTTGCACAAACAAATGTATATTGAGCTAGAACCACTACAGTTTCTCAATACAGACCTTAAAGTATTGGAGGAGATAAAAGAAAGCTATGCTTCCTTCTCCCCAAACAATCTCTACTTGGCTCTACCATACTTTCCCTGCCTTAAATTAATAATTTACAGCACCTACAGGATGGAGGTGGAATTACACCATACCAAACTCACAGTAACATATCTATGGACTGGTGAATTTGCAATGGTGGAATTTATGGAGCACTATGAGAGTTGCTTAGTTGAAATCTCGTGGGATAATAAACAATCCATCAGGATTCCATCACGAAATGCAGCAGCAGCATTAGGAGGACAGAAAAACACACCGGTGTCTCACACATACTTACTATAAATCCTGTGATTAACATCTATCCTGTGTCTAACCATTTTATTCTTATAGATTTCTGTTATCTGACTCTGGATCCCAACACAGCAAATGATCGACTCATTCTGTTTGAGAAGAACAGAGCCCTGAAAATCAGTAATATAAAACAGCAATATTCTGATCATCCAGAGAGATTTGACACCTGGCCACAGGTGTTGTGTAAGGAGAGTGTGTGTGGACGCTGTTACTGGGAGGTGGAGTGGAAAGGTTATGTGTTTATATCTGTTTCATATAAAGAGATCAACAGAAAAGGAGAGGGTTATGAAAGTTTGTTAGGATTCAGCAGTCAGTCGTGGAGTCTGGTCTGTTCTTCTTCCTCTGTCTCTATCTATCACAACAACATTAACACTGAGCTCCGAGGTCCAGCGTCCTCCAGAATAGGAGTGTATGTGGATCACAGTGCAGGAATTCTTTCCTTCTACAGCATCTCTGATACGATGAATCTCCTCCACAGAGTCCACACCACATTCAATCACCCTCTATATGCTGGGTTCAGGATAGGTTATAATGCAGTTATGAGTTTTTGTGATTTAAAATAAAATGAGAAAAACATGTGAGTGGAAGGCTGGAAGAATGAGAGAAACATATAAATGCCTAAAAAATATTCTTACATTTAGCAATAATGCAAGAGACATAAAATTCCATCCATCCATCTTCCTCCGCTTATCCGGGACCGGGTCGCGGGGGCAGCAGTCTAAGCAGAGATGCCCAGACTTCCCTCTCTCCAGCCACTTCCTCTAGCTCCCCCGGGGGGACGCCGAGGCGTTCCCAGGACAGTCGAGAGACATTGTCCCTCCAACTTGTTCTGGGTCTTCCCCGAGGCCTTTTCCCGGGACTTTTTTCCGGGAAAAAAGACATAAAATTAAAAATCCTAAAATTGTAAACATTGTTACTTCATTCTAGGTGAATTAGTGGCTTAGTTGGTAGTTGGAATTAGTGGCTTCACGGTGGTTTAGTGGTCAGCACGTTCGCCTCACACAGCCAGGGTCCGGGTTCGATTCCTGTCTCGGCCATGTGTGTGTGGAGTTTGTGCATGTTCTCCCCGTGTCTCAGGGTTTTTTTTTCCGGGTTCTCCGGTTTCCTTCCCCGGTCCAAAAACATGCACGGTAGGTTGATTGGCACCTTGTAAAATTGTCCCTAGTGTATGAATGTGTGTGAATGTGAGTGTGTGTGTATCCTGCGATGGGTTAGCATTCCATCCAAGTATATCCTGCCTTAATGCCCATAGATGCCTGAGATAGGCACAGACTCCCCGTGACCCGAGGGAAGATCGGATAAAGCGGTAGAAGATGAATGATGAATGAATGAATGTTACTTCATTCTGAAAGAGTGAAATAAGCCAAACAATCCTTCATCCTTATCTTCCCCCACTTTACACCACTGTCAATGAAACGAACTTGAGTTTTGTACTGAATAAATAGAATTATTTTTTGAAAAACGTTCAATATTTAAGGGGAAATATTTCTGGTAAAAATTGTGTTTGTGATTTCTTTTTTTTTTAAATAAACACCACTGGTGTTTACCAATGTTTATACATTTAAATTCATGCATTTTATTTGTTTGCTTGTTTGTTCGTTTATATATTACTGCCATAAATGTTCTACATAAGTTTTTATGTTGGATAAACAGTGACACCAACAATGATGCCTTAGATTACCTAATTATGTAACACATTAATTGTGTTTGACACATTTCAGTTGAGTAAAACAAATAACTTTTTTTTTATTTTAGTAAAATCATTACTGATGGTCTGCATAAAATGTTAGTATCAATTAGTTCCTAATATCTAATATATGTGATGTTATTATTTACGCTTGTTTCTCTTCTTATGGTGCTAGTGTAATGTTTATAAGTGAATATGGGGTATCTGGGAAGTTATTGTGTCTTATCATGTCTTATTAACAACAAGGAATATATATCCTTTTTGTCGAGAGTATATATACTTGTCTGTATTCTGAATTAAACCAATCAAGAAAGCATGTGCCATGCTCCTGTTTCTTCCTTAACCGCCAGAAAACAACAGGCAAACGAGATCGAATTGGAGATCTCTCCTGAACCTTATGAAGAATTAATTTTAGTTTGGACATGATAAAATATAACAGAATTATTTATTTCTTACAAGGCCTTATAACATTATTATCCAAGATGGCGCTGGTGAGGGCAGCTGCCACTACAGCGACTCCAGCTAAACTTTGCTTGTTTTTGTTTATTTTATATTAAAAACCCAGACTGTTTTCTTTATATAAGAGGGCCATCATTACTTACCTAGTATCCTGTTAGCCAATGCCCAGTCTTTGCATAATAAGCCTGATGATCTCAGGGCAAGGGTCAAGATCCAGAGAGATATTCTGTACTGCAATCTTCTCTGCTTCACCAAGACATGGCTGAACCAAGCGGTACCGGACCACGCCATCCAGCCAGCCGGCTCACAGCATGGACAGAACAATGGAGTCGGGGAAGTCAAGGAGAATTGGAGTGTGTCAGATGGGGAACAACCTCTGGTGCAACACCAAGAGCATTGTTCCTCTCTCACGCTCCTGCACACCAAATCTGGAACTTCTGACAAACAAATATCACCCTTTCTATCTTGCAAGGGAATTCAGCTCAGTCATAGTCAGTGCTGTTTATATTCCACATCCAGCAGACACGGACACTGCAATATAAGATTTACACAAGTCTCCCACTTCACACCAGACACAGCATCGCCACACTCATTGTATAAGGGGATTTTGACAGTGCCAAACTCACGCACTGCCGAACTTCTACGCACAATTAAGGCACAATCATGTCCACTGTTTGGTAAATCGGACTACCCAGCCGTCTTCCTCATGCCTGTTTACAAACAGAAGCTGAGGAAACAGAGGGAGGTTGCACGCTGGACGGACCAATCGGTGGCCACACTGCAGGACACTTTGGATGATGCAGACTCAGTTCAGGTGCAGCTCTGATGACGTCAACATGTTTACAGAAGCGGCTGTGGGATTCATCAGGAAACGGATGATACGTTAGAGAAAGACACGTTTAAAAGACACTGTCATCCAGACGTTTCCCAACCATCCCGCTCCACAGCCTATACTATTCTCTGAACTACAACATTAATTCTGTGTACAGAATCTGTACCAATAATGAACACAGAATGTAGGATGTTTCTCAAATGATGGTAAAAGAAACAAAAGCACTAAATGTTTAAAATAGTGTTTGAGAGAGAGAATCAAATGAAGGACAATATTCAGGAGAATGCTGATGTAGTTACTCTCAGGCCAAAACTTCTCTAAACCTCAATTGTGTGAGGAATTCTGGGAGGTTAGTGTATCCTGAAAGATTCTGTCCTTGGCTTGCAGCTGCTAAGCAACAAGATGGGCTTCCTCGGTAAGGAGAGACCCTGAGGCTGATGGGGTTAACTATATGTCTTCTTCTTCTGCCACTTTAGTCTTGCAACGTAGAATTACCAGTTCAACGGGTCTCCTCGTAGTATTAAAGCTAGCCCTAGGGCTAGATTGAGCCATTATGCTAATCACTGTTTTGACAGATCATTCATTCATTCATTCATCTTCTACAGCTATACCCGGTTTCCCTCAGGTCACGGGGAGTCTGTGCCTATCTCAGGCGTCTATGGGCATTAAGGCAGGATACACCCTGGAGGGAATGCCAACCCATTGCAGGGCACAAACACACATTCATACAGTAGGGACAATTTTCCAACCTACCGTGCATGTTTTTGGACCCGGAGAAAAAAACTCCACACACATGGCCATGACGGGAATCGAACCCTGACCCTGGAGGTGTGAGGCGAACGTGCTAACCACTAAGCCACCGTGCCCCTGGACAGATCACTGTCCCACTTTTCCCTAGCCTACTTAATGGGGTCCATGAATGGATAACTGGATATCCTATCCTGACTATACTTCCCCAGCAAAGGGGAACAACAACCGAGTACATTCTCCCACCTTCCATAACAATCTGTGCAATCTGACTGGACATTGAGAAGAAAGTTCAGCAGGGTACATAAGGTCAGAACATCCCTTTGGCAGAGACTCTGTGCTCAATCACCAGTGCTTCCAGGTGATTTCTGCCTGAACAGCATTTCTCGTGTTCTGCAAAAGAAGTTCTGAAAGATTTCTTCCCAAGCAAATCTAATTCAAATAACCAAACCAAACGAACTACAAAATACATTGTAAAGTGACATTTACATTTGCAAACACTCCACCTGCACACTTGCATTTTGCAATTGTTTCTTAAAAGTTGCTCCTTCAAATGAAAACGCACCGGTATTGTGCACGAGCCAAACATAGGATGCTTTGACCTTCTTTAATCCTTCTTTAATCTTCTGTTTATTTACTTTCCATCTCTTTGAAATATCATTTCAACAAATAAAACATTTTATAATTTTTTGAAAGACACTGTTTTCATAATCCACACTCCACAACATTTTCAAATGTATGTACATTGTAGATCATTTTCAAAAAGCTTTTTGTTGACCAAAAATGTCATCTCAGTGTTGTTGGACAGGCAAAAGGGAGGGAAAAATAGTATGAAAATGGATGAACTCTCTAAAGTCACGCCCACTCTGTGTGTCACACTTTAACAGTTTAATTTTCAGAGAAAGTGAAACACAGAGAACTTCTAGGTTTTCTCCTCGTTTCTCTCACACACAGAGCAGGAAAATGGCAGAAAGCCAGTATTTCAGTCGATCAGTTCAGCTGTGCAGTGTGCCGGTATCTCTTGAAGGATCCAGTGGCTCTTCCCTGTGGTCACAGTTTCTGTAAGGTGTGTATTAATGGCTGTTGGGATCAGGAGGATGTGAAGGGGATCTACAGCTGTCCCCAGTGTAGAGAGACTTTTACTCCAAGGCCTGTTCTATGCAGGAAAAACACGCTGACTGAAGTGATGGAGAAACTGAAGAAGAAGACTGAACAAGCTATAGATGTGGAGTGTGATTCCTGCACTGGGAGAAAACGGAAAGCCGTCAAGTCCTGTCTGGTGTGTCTGGCCTCGTATTGTGAGGATCATCTTAAACCTCATTATCAGTCTCAGACTCTTAAGATGCACAAGTTATATAAAGCCTGTGTAGATCTCCAAGAGAAGATCTGCTTTCAGCATGACAAACTGATCGAGATCTACTGTCGTACTGACCAAAGCTTCATCTGTTCCTCGTATACGAATGAACAACATAATGGACACGAAACAGTTACAGCTACTGCAGAAAGAAATAAAAGACAGGTGAGAACTGGATATTTTTATTATTTTCTTAATCAGTTAATGTAAAAACAATAAATAATTGTATTGCTTCTGAGGTGAATTGTTATTTATAATAAAGGTTAATGTGTTAAAGATGTGTTAGACAGGGGAGAGCAGTCAGTGTACTTTAAATAGTACATACTGTCATACTGTCTGATACAATACACACATTCACAATTTTAAGCATATTCAGTGGGCGTTTAGTGTAGCCAGTTCACCTACCTGAAAAGTTTTAGAAAGTGAAAGTAAACCAGAGAATCCAGTGGAATGCAAAGCAAATGTAAAGCATGTACAGAACTCTGGAGCTGTGGCTACAACATTATACATTGTGCTTATTCTGAGTAACTAGTTTTCAGACACAAGCTTCTTTTTCTTATGAACATAGATAATGATTTACAGGTAAACAATACAAGTTGTTCTGGTTTAAATCATGTTAATGTCATCATTCAGAAGTTTGCGAAGACTGAAACCCAATGTTCACTGATGGTTACTTTAATAAGGTGTAGCTTTTAATGGATCATTTTCACACAATAATACATGTATCGTGTATTTTGTGGTGAAAAACATAGTTCAAGAGACAGTATAAAGAACTTTTACTGTAAATCGATTCATTTAAAATGTATTTTATTTGGTCTCAGAATGAACTAAAGGAGGAACAGATGAAATTCCAGAAGAAGATCCAGGAGAAGCAGAAGGTGGTGCAGGAGCTAAAACAGACTGTGGACACTATAAAGGTGAGGAATAAAAACACACACAAAATATGCACACTTATCATATAGATGGAATCACTGTGTGTCAGACGCCCTTATCACTGTGTGTGTGTGTGTGTGTGTGTGTGTGTGTGTGTGTGTGTGTGTGTGTGTGTGTGTGTGTGTGTGTGTGTGTGTGTGTGTGTGTGTGTGTGTGTGTGTGTGTGTGTGTGGTTTGTTGTAACAGAGCCGTTCACAGGAAGCAGTAGATGATAATGAGAAGCTGTTTAATGAGATGATCAGCTCCATGGAGAAAAGGCGCTCGGAGGTGACGGAGATGATCAGAGCTCAGGAAAAAGCTGATCTGAGTTCGAGCAGAACCACACCTGGAACATCTGGAGCAGGAGATTGCTGATCTTAAGAAGAGAGTCAGTGATCTGGAACAGCTTTTACACACACCTGATCACATCCACTTCCTCCAGGTAACACTCACTGTCTGATCTACAGAGGGCGCTGTTCCTCCTAAACACTCATTACAGAAACAATAAATGTTCCTGTCTGAGATCACAAGTGTGTCTTTGGTCTGATTCAGTCTGAGATTCATTCGTTCCTCTCCTACACTTTTCTCCTTCTCTATGATGTGTTTCCTCTCTGTAGAGTTTCCCGTCTCTCTGTGTTTCTCCTGGATGTGACGACTCACCCAAAGCTTCACCCTTCAATCAACATCACTCATTTGATGGAGTGAGGAAATCTGTCTCAGATCTGAAAAAACGACTGGAGGAAATCTGTCAGGAGGAAATCTACAAAATCCGTCCAAAAGGTAAACAAATATTTGTGTTGTATATATTTGTTGTGTATCACAGTAAAGAGGGAGAGAAATGTGATGGAACAGGAATAAGTGGAGGTCACGTATGCAGAAGAAGGTAGATAGCGTTCTCCTCTGAAGGTGTTCCACTGCCTTGTCAGCATGAGCAGCAGATTGAAAAGATGCAGTTGTCTGGATTCTCATGTCTCTGAGGAAGCACGTATTAGTCTTTCCTCTCCTCAGATGATAAATGTTATATAAGTAGAGCTGTGTGTTGGGTGGGAAGTGGCAGGTGACCATAAAATGGTAATTGACATCAAGATAAACTCACCAGACAGTCAGAAGAACTAATCTAGAATATCGTAGTTGATGCTTCAATTCAAATCTGGAAAGTTTCCTCAATGGTGACATCACTGACGCGTCTGATACCAGCAAAGCATCAAAACTTTCATATTTATGATGTCAAATGTTTTAAATGTCTCCATTTTGTCTCTATGTCACCACAGCTAAAGTGGCCAAAATTATTTTAGCCTCTGAACCAAAGAGCAGAGAATGTTTTCTTCAGTGTAAGTGTAACACACACACACACACACACACACACAAATCAAGTCACATCAAGAAGCTTTTGCCATACCAACTAATAAACAAACACTCACATGCACACACACATTTACACTTACAGCATTTAGCAGACACCCTTATCCAGAGTGATGTACAAAAAGTACTTTGAATCTCTATCTATGAATAGATTACAAATTTACAAATTTGTAGTTACAAATTTAAGATACAAACAACCTTAAACTCTGCTAAGAGGATTTTCTTTATTAAACAAATAAACCTTGGACCTTAAACGAAGAGGAAGAAGTGCTAGTTCCAGTGTTTTAAAAGAGATAGGTCTTCACCCGTCACTTGAAGAGTGGCCAGTGACTCTGCTGTTCGGACGTCTAGGGGAAGCTCAGTCCACAACATTGGTGCCAGAATGGAGAAGAGCCTTGAAAGAAACTTATCTCTGACGCTTAGATCACAGGGAATGAGGTAGGTCAGAAGCTGCTGGTCCATTTTTGGCCTTATAGGCAAGCATCAACGTTTTGAATATGATGTGTGCAGCTATTGGAAAGCCTAGTGGAGGAAGCACAACTGTGTTTTGGATCATTTGCAGTGGATGAATAGCCTTTTGAGGTAGACCTCCCAAGAAATAGTTGCAGTAGTTCAGTCTCGAAATGTGAGACTGAACAAGCACTTGAGCAGCCTGCATGGATAAAAATGGTCTAATCCTTCTAATGTTTTTGAGAAGGTATGGACAAGCATGAGTCATGTTAGCAACATGAGAAGAAAACAACAATTGATTGTCCTTGATTACCCAAGGTTATGAGTAGTGGCTGA
This sequence comes from Kryptopterus vitreolus, assembly GCA_030449085.1. Lineage (NCBI taxonomy): Eukaryota > Metazoa > Chordata > Actinopteri > Siluriformes > Siluridae > Kryptopterus > Kryptopterus vitreolus. The sequence goes on from JACRUU010000026.1 coordinate 18,226,872, forward strand.
GGAAGAAAGTAGTGAGTTGTGAAGAGCTATACTGAGATCTTGAGCTGGAGATGAATCACCTGGGATAACAAGCAGTTTGGTTCAATTCAGGTTCAGTTTCAGTTGATGATCGCTCATCCACAAAGCTATGTCTGATAAGCAGGCTGAGATTCCAGCCGAATCTCTGGTATCTAATGACGAAGATGAGTTGAGAGTGATCAGCATAACAGATATATGAGTGACCTTCTAAGTAGGAAGACCACGGATACCAAGACTCCTGATGGTAGTCAGCTGGGTGTTGTGGTTGACCATTCAAATGCTGCTGAAAGTTCTAGGAGAATGAGGACAGATTACAGTTTGGCTGATCTAGCAGCATGTAGTTTCTCCGTGACTGCCAGAAGGACCATCTCTGTGGAATGTTCCATTTTGAAACCAGACTGGTTGAGGTCTAGAAGGTTGTTCTGTGAGAGATAGACAGACAGTTGGTTAAAGACAGTGCCTTTTAGAATTTTATAAAGAAAGAAGTGATACCGGTCTGGAATTGCTGATGTCCGATGGGTCCAAAGCAGGTCTCCTAAATATGGGAATGACCCTCGCTTGTTGGAAGATGGCACATGGATAGATTTAAAGGACTCATTGATGACTGTGGAGATGAAAGGTAGGGGGATCATTTGATTGCATTGTATAGCATTGGATTTAACGGGCAGTCACTGGGTGACTTGCAGCATCTCTTTTTCATCAATGGTTAAGAAATGAAATGTCACTTGGAAACTACAATTGATTACTCAAGTGAGGACACATACTAAGCACATACATTTACACTATATATATATATATATATATATATATATATAATCTGGACAATATATAACATGAATATAAGCAAAGTTTTAAAAGAAAATGTCTATATATATATATATATATATATATACTGATATATATAATATATATATATATATATATATATATATACTGTATATATATATATATATATATATATATATATATATATATATATATATATATATATATATATATACCCTATAGTCACCTAACAATAGACTATTTAGACAGAAAGACGGTAAACAAAAAGGCTATTTAAATATGTATTTACATACCTTAACTGCTTTTTTCCCAAACATGATACGGCAGTAACACAGCTGGTTAAAAATAATAGAAAAGTCATCGTTTGCTATCTTCATCTTAAAAGCTACATCATATGCATTTCGTTTTCTATGATTAATGTTTGTGCATGACATGCAAAATGAGCGTTGAGCTTAAAACTAGCGACTTCCTCTGTGCCTCACCTTTTCCATCTGTTTGTCTCACTTCCTGCTCGAGCGCACCCCTAAAGCCCGTTAGCCCGTGAAAATCTATAGATTAGATTTGCTTATTTACGGATCTAAATTTGTACCCTGAGGCCCATTTTGTTTGTATTGCCCTCAGGGTTCAAAGCGTAGTAGAAATAGAAAGAAGAAAGTTTGTCCTCCTATCTAGTATCGATCTATAGTCCGGTAGCGGTCGGAAAGCCGCAATTATATAGTAATATATATATATATATATATATATATTGTAGCGACCCGCTCTACCTTCGAGAACACAGGACCAGACAGACAAGATTTTGGGTGAACAAACCAGCACACGTGCCTATTTTATTTACAGTGAGGAAGGTGTGGTGCGAAGGAATGGGTATATAGTCCTTGGAGCGTGTTGATGACCGGATTGCGTCCCAGCCGTGTTCCTTTTCATGGGACCGCCCCCTGACCATGTGCTCTCTGCTTTTCAACAACACGGGTGTTGAAGAGAAATGAAGGTGGAATTACACCCTACCAAACTCACAGTAACATATCTATGGACTGGTGAATTTGCAATGTCTAAATGGTGGAAATATATGAAGCACTTTGAAAGTTGCTTAGTTGAAATCTCCTGGGATAATAAACAATCCATCAGGATTCCATCACGAAATGGTGGCATCTCTATCGCTGTGCCATGAAAATAAAGGCACAGCTTTTTCTAAACTCTTAAATTCTGGTATTGTACAGTCATCTTGAATCTAACCACACACACACACACACATTTCATATAGAGCAGCATTAGGAGGACAGAAACATACACAGTTGTCTCACACACACTTATTATAAATCCTGTGAATAACATCTAACCTGTTTATATTTTATTCTTATAGATTTCTGTTATCTGACTCTGGATCCAAACACAGCATATGATCGACTCATCCTGTCTGAGAAGAAAAGAGTCGTGAGAAGCAGTAATATAAAACAGAGATATTCTGATCATCCAGAGAGATTTGACTACTGGCCTCAGGTGTTGTGTAAGGAGAGTGTGTGTGGACGCTATTACTGGGAGGTGGAATGGAGCGGTTATGTGTTTATATCTGTGTCATATAAAGAGATCAGCAGGAAAAGAGAGGGTTATGAAAGTTTGTTAGGATTCAGCAGTCAGACCTGGAGTCTGGTGTGTTCTTCTTCCTCTGTCTCTATCTATCACAACAACATTAACACTGATCTCCGAGGTCCAGCGTCCTCCAGAATAGGAGTGTATGTGGATCACAGTGCAGGAATTCTATCTTTCTACAACATCTCTGATACGATGAATCTCCTCCACAGAGTCCACACCACATTCACTCGCCCTCTATATGCTGGGTTCAGGATAGGTTATAATGCAGTTATGAGTTTTTGTGATTTAAAATAAAACGAGAAAAACATAGATGGAGAGAGAAACCGAGAGAGAAAGCGATAGAGAGAGAGAGAGAGAAATTCGGTTACGATTAGCAATGGTTTAAATGCCAAGTAAAACAATTTGTAAACATTGTTACTTCATTCTGAAAGAGTGAAAGAAGCCAAACAATCCTTCTGCTTTCAGCGTTTCCTACCAATAAACCCCACTGTGGATGAAACGAGATTTAGTTTTGTGTTGAATTTTTTTTTTCAGGTTTATATTTAATAAATTAATTATAAATATATCAGGTAAATTGTGATTGTGATCGCTTTCTTTACAATAAACACCACTCTGTGTGTCCCAAAGTTTACTCATTTAAATTCATGCATTTCATTTATTTATTCATTAATTTATTTATTTGTTGTTTGTTTATAAATTCTTGCAATAGATATTATATATCTGTTTCTGTGTTGAATAAACTGTGACACCAACACTGATGCCCGAATTAGCTAATCAGCCATGTGATATATTTCAGTTCATTACACCATGCAAACAGTTATGATTTTGTTTTTTTTCAGGAAAATCATTACTGTTAGTCTGTATAAAATGTTAGCATCATCTACTTCATTATATCTAATATGTCTTATAATTACACTCGTTCTTACGATGCCTGTGCAATGTTTATACAATTTTTGCATGTCTAATTACCAAAAAGTAAAGGTTTTAGTTCAGATTTTGTCCAGAGTATGTATGTATGTATGTGTGTGTGATATATATATATATATATATATATATATATATATATATATATATAGATATATATATATATATATATATATATATATATATATATACACACATACATACATACATACATACAGTGGGGCAAAAAGGTATTTAATCAATCACCTATTGTGCAGGTTCTCCCACTTAAAAATATATGACAGTGGCCTGTAATTTTCATCATAGGTATACCTCAACTATGAGAAACAAAAAGAGAAAAAGAATCCAGAAAATCACATTGTCTTATTTTTAAAGAATTTATTGGCAAATGATGGTGGAAAATAAGTATTTGGTCAATAACAAAAGTTCATCTCAATACTTTGTTATATACCCATTGTTGGCAATTGACAGAGGTCAAACGTATTCTGTAGGTTCTTCACAAGATTTTCACACACAGTTGCTGGCATTTTGGCCCGTTCCTCCATGCAGATCTCCTCTAGAGCAGTCTAGGGCAGTGATGTTTTGGGGCTGCCGCTGGGCAACACGAATTTTCAACTTCTGCCAAAGATTTTTTATGGGGTTGAGATCTGGAGACTGGCTAGACCACTCCAGGACCTTCAAATGATTCTTGCGAAGCCACACCTTCGTTGCCCGGGCGGTTGTGTTTGGGGTCATTGTCATGTTGAAAGGACCCAGCCACGTTTCATCTTCAGTGCCCTTGCAGATGGAAGGAGGTTTTCACACAAAATTTTACAATACATGGCCCCATTTATTCTTTCTTTCCTTTACCCAAATGAGTCGTCCTGGCCCCTTAGCTGAAAAACAGCCCCAAAGCATGATGTTTCCACCCCCATGCTTCACAGTAGGTATGGTGTTCTTTGGCTGCATTCTTTCTCCTCCAAACACGACAAGTTGAGTTTCCACCAAAAAGTTCTATTTTGGTTTCATCGGACCATAGGACATTCTCCCAATCCTCTTCTGGATCATCCAAATGCTCTTTTCCAAACTTGAGACGGGTCTTTACATGCACTGGCTTAAGTAGGGGAACACGTCTGGCACTGCAGGATTTGAGTCCCTGACGGCGTAGCGTGTTACTGATTGTAGCTTTTGTTACTTTTGTCCCAGCTCTCTGCAGATCATTCACTAGGTCCCCCCGTGTGGTTCTAGGATTTTTGCTCACTGTTCTTGTGATCATTTTGACTCCACTGGGTGAGATCTTGTGTGGAGCCCCGGATCGAGGTAGATTATCAGTCGTCTTGTATTTCTTCTATTTTCTAATAACTGCTCCCACAGTTGATTTCTTCACACCAAGCTGCTTACCAATTGCAGATTCAGTCTTCCCAGCCTGGTGCAGGCCTACCATTTTGTTCCTTATGTCCTTTGACAGCTCTTTGGTCTTAGCCATAGTGGAGTTTGGAGTGTGACTGTATGAAGTTGTGGACAGGTGTCTTTTATACAGATAACATGTTCAAACAGGTGCAGGTGCTATTAATAACGAGGAAACGAATGGAGGATTCGTTTATCCTCTTAAAGAAGAAGTTGCAAGGCTGTGAGAGCCAGAAATCTGTGGGCAACCAGTCTCGTGCTACAGGGTGATATGGCTGCTTGCCTGGTTCTGCCTTCTCTCAGGATAAGAGGTAAGTCTAGTCCAAGGCTCTTCTTTGTTCTTTGTTCCTTTCACTGTCTTGGCATCACAACAAGAAAAAGGTTGCTTGTATGTTAAGTTTGTAATCGATCATACCAGAGTTCATTATTTCTAAGATGGAGACTTTTGTACGTCTTAAATGTAAATGTAAGATTGGTGAACACACTTCCTAAAACACTTGAATTAGCACAATGTTTACACAATATCAGCAGGACAAAAATTATTTTATTCTGCTACCATCAGAAAGAATAGTAACACTCTGGATCATACAAACATTGATAAATAAACTGGATTTTTTTTAAAAATCTGAAAAGTACTTTGATGTTTGACGTGCCCTTTTTTTCCAGGAAAACAATCGATTCATAAAAAGAATCAAACTGCACACACAAACGGATTTACAATGCTCCACAATCTTTCATACACATTAGGGAAAAAGAATTTATATATATATATATATATATATGTGTGTGTGTGTGTGTGTGTGTGTGTGTAAAATGGAGGATAAGAAAAATCCCTCCTTCAAAAATCCCTCCTTGAAGCATGATAGACAGGATGATCTGAATGATGCTGAAATGCTGTCTGAGATGAAATTAGATTTAATCCAACATCTGTATAAAGTATAACGATGTATAATTCATTCAGCTTTATAATGTCTTTCAACTATATCCCAAATTATAAATAAAATAAATGTCATGACATCGAGGTGGATGTGTTTATGTGCAATAGAGAAGCTGTGAATGTTCCTATGCACAAAGCCAGCTCCATGAAGATCTGCTTTAGTAGGACTTCAATAGAGCTCTAACAGGTTGAATGTGAACTAGTGATGGCTGGTAACACCCGTACTGGAAAAATACAGGCATTTATTATAATTCAAACGGTGTGATATCATTATCTCGATGAATTCTGTATTTAATAGGCTGATGTTCCAAAATTCACCTGTAGGCGGCAGTGCAACCAAAAATGCTGTGAAACCTTTAAAAGGCCGAAAATATGTGAACATGCATTGTTGTTTCTTTAGTTGCTCTATTTGTTTATTTATTTTCCAAGACAAAATGTAACCTGTTCATGGTAGGGTATTTTGTTACATTTTGATTAAACTGAAAAGATTTGATCTGTATCACATATCTTTTTTTTTTACCCCCAACATGCAAATCTAAAAAATATTCCCTGTAGTTTTTGTTTAAGAGACTCATATAAAGGTATTAAGACAAGGCAATTCTAGATCAGGGTTTGTCCTATTTGTACTGTATTATGAGTTCATTATGGACCGAGTCGGAATAAATTGTTTCATTGTGGTGAACATCTTTGCAGGTAAACACGGCGTTTCAGATTTGCACTAAAAACTAAATTCTGAAAACTAAAAAATATACCGTTTGTGAATGCTCTATAGGTGAAACTGAAGTGGTGATAAACAAATTAATGTGTGTTAATATGATAAGTGTAGGTAACTATAAAATTAACGGCTTGGGATCATGTAGCACACACACACACACACACACACACACACACACACACAGGTAAGGGTATAAAATCATGTCCGATATTCTGAGAAACAGTATCAATCAATAGCATTGTGAAAATAAAACATTATAAGGGTGGCTTTGAAATAAACTAGATTTATAATAATAAGAATTTTGGATCAAGGGGCACAGAATAAATACAGTTTCAGTCATTAAGAGTGGAAAAAAAAGAGAGCTCAGTGGTTAAGGCATTGCACCTTGTCTCAGTAGAGCATGAGTTCAATTCCCAGCACCACCAATTTGCCACTGGTGGGATCCAAAACCCTTAACTGCTCAGTAAGGGTGCTGTTATATGTCAAGGTGTGTCCAGCATGATCTGTGCATGTGAGTGAGGTGAAGCACCAGGGGGCGCCAAAATACAGTGACTTTTGTGGCGTTTTTTTTTAAATGGTCTAAATGGCAGCAAGGGATTTGACCCGACCCTGAGTTCAGCGCTAGACTTGTGATGATAATCATAACTTTAACAGAATTAAGATTTCAACTTCACTCGGTAACTTGTACAGCACTCTTTAAAAAAAAATCTAAATCTAAATATGTCCAAGCGTGTGAACTGGGAATTTTACAGTATGCTTTAAAGATGATATGTAGAAGAATGAAATGTACTTTCTTAGACTGACATCATTTGAAAGACATATTAAGAAAAAAGAAACCAAGTACATCAATCAGCTTAAAAATAAGCCCCGCCCCCATCTCAAAAGAAAAAAAAACCCATTTGAATTATATATATATATATATTGGTGTAAGGGATGACAAAACTGTCAGTTCAAGGAAATGCTCCCATACGTGTGATTTGAATGGAGTTGTACGAAATGTATGAAACAAGCAAATCCTGGTAGTCTAGTGTTAGCGTTAGGTGTAAAGATGTACCTTTAAGTTTTACGAAATTGTCATGACAGAGAAATACACACTTCTTTTCTGTATGGTGTACTATGGTTTTCCCCCATAATGTCTTGTTGTTTTCTATAGAGGCTGACAGGGGAGGTGTAAGCGTTTATAGCTTTTATAACATTTAGCGAATTTTCTACAACATTATAACAATGTAGCTATAAACGAATAAAAAGTGTGACTCATAAAAATGTTAGAAAATGAAAGTGTTGAAGAAAAAAAACACACACACACACTCTGGAACATGCTACCATTGGAAAATCAACAAGGGGGTGTGTCTATGTTAAATTGTCTCACATAACACCAAGTTGTGGATTGCTTTCTACTGAGTGCTTCATTCCTTACTTAATATTCTTGGCATTTCCAGAAGGAGCTAAACATCAAAACCTGCTTCTTTATACCAACACGATCCTAGAAAAATAAATAAATCAAAGGGAATAAATCGCTCGATTCTGATGTACGTTCTGTTGCTCCAATCAATTTCTACGGATGTTTCTGGGCCGCGAACGTGTTATTCAGGGGGCGAAATGCAGGAAAGTTTGTGCAGCTGCTGTAGAGCTCTTCGCATTCACCTCATGTGTAAGAGCTTGAAACAAAGACAAGAAAAAAAAAAACATCATTAAAAAAAAATCTATAAAAGGTCCACGGACGGATCTCGTCCTCCTCCAGTGAACGTGACACCAGCGAGTCGCGCCGGAGTGGCGCCCCCCCAACTTCTTCAGGTTGTCTTGGGGTAGATTTTCTCGTAGAAGTAGTTCTGCGGGAGGAGGTAGAGCTCGCCGTCTTTCTCCCGCACGCCGTGAGCGCGGACGAACTGGAACTGCTCCAATGCAAACTCGTAAAATTCGTTCTCCAGCTTCCAGATGGCAGACTGCTGCAACCGAGCGATGGACTCCTTAGTGGGAGGTTTCTTCTCACTAGTTTTCCTCAGGTGCGATTTTTTACCTGGGTTAAAGAGAAGACGTGAGGAGATACGACATGAACAGATTCATCTATACGTCTTTAGGCCAAAAGTTTGTGGACACCTGACTTCTGTGCGTCTAGAACATCCCATCCCACATATGGTCCCAATTTGCTATTATAATATCCTTCACTCTTTTGATAAGATGTTCCACTAGATCTTGAGGAGATTCTGTGTGAGATTCATTCAGCCACAAGGGTGGTAGTAAAGTCAGGTACGGATGGAAGTTGAGATGATGAGAGGAGGTTCCTGGGGTCCAATCATCATTCACATTCATCAAAAAGGTGTTTAACAGGATTGGAGATCTTCAACACACATCCAACCCACGTACATGGCTTTGGGTATGAAGAACCACATATATGGGTGGAAAAGGCAAGTGTCCCAATACTTTTGGCCTGGTATGTTATCTTTAAATAAACAACAAAATTGTGAATAAATAAAAAAAAAAAGTCGCTGTGTGTACTAAATTATTCCTATAACAGTTCCTCTATCCAACATCTCCGGAGACGCCGTGTCCGAGGACCTTTACCAGGACGTCCCCTTGCAGAGCGTACCTGTCCTGTAGAGCTCAGTGTCCGAGTCAGACCTCCTCGAAAGGACGTCCCTTTCGAGGCAGAGCGTACCTCCGCCTCCAGCATCTTTATCTCTGGGAGCTCAAGTAGTCCTCCAGCTCTCGAAAGAATCGAGGCAGCGCCGCCTCCAGCATCATCACAAAGTCCTCCAGCTCCTCGGTCACGCCCACCAGCAGGTACTCGTTAATCAGGTTGTACTTGGCCTGGTCCAGAGCCCAGCGGCTCCCGATGTTCCTGAAAACCAGCACCACCATCATCACCTTCATGTTCAAATCATACTGTGTTTAATAAAACACTTACACACACACACATTCACACACACACACACACACACACACAGACTGACCAGCACTCGGAGTAATGACCACAGAAAAAAGGGATTTGGAGCCAGAGTTTTTCTGGAGCGCAGTCTGAACCTCCTGCAGCAACACACTCATCAAATGTCTGGAAAATCACACACAAACACACACAAACAAATACACAAATGCATTTATTAAATCAAGCAAAATACAAACCCAACATTTCCAGATTTCATAAAATCAATGGCGGAACGTATAAGGAGAAATATCTACGATCTACAATAAATAAACAAATAAATAAGTATCCCCAGATTCAGTCTGACCTTCTTATCCCCCTGTTTCCTGCGCTTCAGGCCGGGTCTATAATCGTCCCCAAATCGTAGGAAGTAGTAATAAGACACCAGGCGCTCGATGGGGTCACGCACGATGTTGATGTATATGGGTTTTTTCGTTACTCCGAATCTGAGAGGGCAGGAAGTGAGGAGGGAAGGAGGAAGTACTCTAGGAGAAGACTTTCGGTGTTCACAAGTCATGTATGTGTAAACACGGGGTTTAGGGGAAAGTAAACGGCGGAGTGTACACAGGGGGCGTAACACACGGCGCACACGGCGCGCACACACACACACACACACACACACACACACACACACACACACACACGGGGTGAACCTGCAGTTAGACACGCACAGCTCTCACCTGGAAAAAATGGAAAAATCGAGGAATGAAACATGGCCGTGGTAGATCGCCGGCTTCATCTCCTTCCACATCGTCACGTTCTTCACAAAGCGAACCTGCACATCCAATAAAACACTGCCATGAGAATAGTGTTTGTGTGTGTGTGTGTGTGTGTGGGGATGGGGGGGGTTTCCAACAAGGTAAATATAATGTAATAAATATTGTATACTATAAATGTGTGTTTGTGTGTCTGTACTGTGTAAGTATTTCAATTTCAAAGTAAAAATGAAGAAAACACGATTGTCAAAAATACATTAAAATTAAAATATAAAGTAGAAAAAGTACACACACACACACACACACACACACACACACACACACACGTATGTCACGTTAAAAATTTGTGTCATTAAAATTAATTTATATATTTTGACAGCCCTGAGATCTGTGTGTGTATATGTATGTGTGTGCTATATATATATATATATATATATATATATATATATATATATATATATGTATATATAAGTGTAACATACATTTATTCACAATGTCCTTTCTTTAAACAGATATGAAGATTAATAAACAAAAATTATTTTTTATCAATAAACATTAGTGCTACTGATGCACAAAGTCTTAAATTAAACATCGTAACTATTTTTGTGGACTATTGGTACTGATTAATAGCAAATCGGTCGACCTCTGGTATATGTGTGTGTGTGTGTGTGTGTGTGTGTGTGTGTGTGTGTTGTGTGTGTGCGTGTGTCTGTGAGAGTGTGACACACACTTGGTCCTGCAGAGACATGACAGGGTTGTTCTTGCTGGTGTTGATGTGCAGCACGTGGTAGTGGTTCCTGCTGCACAGGTCGTAGGCGAGGTTGGTGAACGAGGTGCTGGCGGTTTTGGGGACTCGATTGTAGATGACCACTAAATCGTTCTCTGTGCTCTGCTGAGATTCTCGCGCTCCGTCCTGACTGCGCCGTTCTTCGATGTCTCGCACTTCCAGCCTGGCGATGGCGCGCTCTGGAGAGACAGGAGCCATCAGCTTCTCATTTTAATGGAAAATCTTTTCCAGCATAGTGCACTTGATGTTTACGACAGTCAATCTTATTATTCAAATATTTCGAATTTATTTTCCCAATTGTGGCACTGTTTAAAACACTGTTGTAGATGTTTATTTAGTCCAGCGTAAAAAAAAAATGCTAAATGTACGTCGAAAGACTTGGTTTCCATGGTTACCGCATTATATACATCAGAAATACCATTATTCCGAGGTCACATGGAAACATATCCAGTGTAACGATACACACTAACCCTGAACCTATTTTGACCCTCTGGATGAAGGCACCTAATATCCGTGGGATCAGGGAGCGAGGGTTCGGATGATGAGGCAGGAGAAAGCTAATGCAGTGGAAACTGGCAAGCAGCTGCTAATGCTGAGTAATGAAGAGGTCACGGCTAATCATAGCGCCTCGTTTTCAGCTGTGTGATCTCCAGGTGAAAGGGACAACATGGTGCACTAGGGACCTGTCAATCACGGTCCTTCAAATCACTTTTTTTAGTTCGTAAGGAGCTCTAAATAACATTTTTAAATTGTAAGGAGCCCCAAAATTACCTTTTTGTTGTTCTGTTAGATTGTAAAGAGAACCAGAATTACTTTTTTGTTTGTTATATTGTATGGGTTTTGTTTGATTTTAAGGAGCCTCGAAATTACATTTTTTGTTTGTTTATTTGTTAAATTGTAAGGAGCCCCGAAATGACTTTTTTTCTTTTGTTTGTTTGTTTATTAGATTGTAAGGCGCCTCGAAGTTACATTTTTTGTTTGTTTGTTTGATTGTAAGGAGCCTCAAAATTACTTTTTTTGTTTGTTTATTTGTTAAATTGTAAGGAGCCCCAAAATGACTTTTTTGTTTCGTTTGTTTGTTATATTGTAAGGAGTCCTAAAATTACTTTGTTTGTTTGTTAAATTGTAAGGATCCCCAAAATGACTTTTTGTTTGTTTGATTGTAAGGAGTCCCAAAATTCCTTTTTTTGCTTGTTCATTAGATTGTAAAGAGCCCCAAAATTACTTTTTGTTTTGTTTGTTTGTTATATTGTAAGGAGCCTGGAAATTACTTTTTGGTTTTTGTTTGTTTGTCAGATTGTAAGGAGCCCCAAAAATACTTTTTGTTTGTTAGTTTGTTAGATTGTAAGCAGCCCCAAAATTACTTTTTGTTTGTATGATTATAAAGAGCCCCGAAATGACTTTTTTTTTTTTTGTTCAAGTGTAAGGATCCCCAAAATGACCCAGGGATGCCTCTTTTTTTATAGATTCATGGAGCCCCAAGGTGACTGTCATGGTGAGCGGTAAGACAACAATTTTATGTGCTGAGAATCCAGAAACTCTTTTAGACTATTTAATATCTGAATTCACTTTCATTTACAGAGGTCTATCAATTATGTACACATTAAATAACTTCTCAGAGTCTCCGAACAACTCTTCTTAGAGTCTACAAATCCTGAGGTGAGGTTTATAGTCAGGAAGCTGAAAGACTCCTCAAATGAAACAACTATAACGTAAAGAATTACGACTATTTTAGAATCTAGGACCCCCTAAATGTCTCTAGATCGGATGTCCAATCTTTTCAATGATTTTCATAATCATATCAGTGTGGCCACTGATTGGTTGGAATGAAAACCTGCTCCCACATCGGCCCTTGGTGGAAAAGACTGAACACTCCTGCACTAGAAAATCCCATGGAAGTTTTTTAGATTCTAATTTGATATTAATTTCATTATTTTCATCTCGCAGAGTAAAAACGCAGCAAACTAATTTGGTATTTTGTCTAACTCTCGTCGTCGATCCTGTTAAGTCTGTGCAGAGATGCATATGCAGGAACAGGACTCCTGACTGTTTGGAAATTCGAACCCATAAGTGCTGAAGAGCACAAGTGTCAAAGTAACATGTGCTTTAGGTGTTAACTGCACTGGAGAGCCTAAAAACAGCTCTACGAGTCCAACATAAATCCCTGGAGCACCCATGTGCAAACACGGTGTAAATATCAGACCCGAACTGCCATAGCGTCATCAGTTCATCTGCACCAGAGGGAATGACTAAAGATTAAATAAACCTCGGAATGACACCAAGATTACAGTTAAAGGACGTTTTTCTGCATTTAAGTGGATTCACTGGTGTCACGTTTTGATGCAAGGACGTCGTAAGAGGAGATGAAATTTGTACGCCTAACTTCATTAACACATGGTTAATAAACGAGATAACAGATTATGGTCTATTTCTGAAAGCTTGAGAGAGACTTGAATCTACAGTTACTGCGATCCCCATCTCCCACGGGCCAGGATTAATGACATTCAAAAGCCAAAGTGACAGAAATATCAATTTACTAAACAGATTCAATACAACTGTGTGTGTGTGTGTGTGTGTGTTACAATAAATTGAGTGATCTAATGATCCGTTAATTCAAGGCCAATTTGCAAACGGTTATGACATGCACTTTTATACCATTGATAGCTGCACAGTTATACTCAGCTTTCCATGTAACTCCAGCTCCGATCGTTAAACCTTCTGGCCAATCAGAATCTAGGAGCAACTAAATGATACTTTTATATTCCTTAACTAAGGAGTCCTTAAGTGACTCTTAAATTAAAGGTACAATAACTGATTATTTTAGATTAATGGAGACCTAAACGCCACTTTTCGATTCCAGAACACACGATTTAACTTTTTATTCTAAGAATCCCCCAAATGACTCATTAAGGAGCACCAAAATGATTCCTTTAGATTCGACGAGCCTCTGAATGACTCCTTTAAATGACTCTTTTGTAGGGAGGTGGTAGCCCAGTGGTTAAGGTGTTAGCCTCTGGACTGGAAGATCACGGGTTCAAACCCCACCATGACCAAGCTGGCACTAGTGGGCCCTTGAGCAAGGCCCTTAAATTCAATTGCTCAGTTGTAAGTCGCTCTCGATAAGGGCGTCTGCTAAATGTTGTAAATGTTTAGGTTCCAGGAGCCCATTAATGTCTGTTTTAGATTAGATAGGAGCTCCTACGTTATTCTTTAATGACTTTTTATCCATTTATAGTTACACGCTTACACTCAGCTATCCATGTAACTCCAGCTCAGAGCATTAAACCTTCTGACCAATCAGAATCACAATGAAACAATGTGGTTCACGTTTATGATCGAACCTGTCATCTCTGTCTAACCTTTATCGGGATTAGAACAACTCGGATGTTTTCCCAGAACTCCTAAACAGCCCAAAACAACAACAACAACAACAACAACAATAGCACATGCATTCTAGCTAAGATCACCTTTACACCCTATGCCTTGTTAAGGAAGGCAGTGAGAAGAACCTGGTGGTGGTGGTGGTATTGTTCCTCACCCAGTTTGCCTTTGGACTCCTCCAGTTGGTGGATCTGGTTCTCCAGGAACAGCATGGCTACTGCGAAGGCCAGCAGCGCCAGAAGCTGAAACTTCGGTGCCATCATGATCCTTAAAGTCCCCATGAAATCACAGAAGGAGTTGGAGAGATGAAGACATGCTGAAGTTCCACTGCACCATCAAAAAAAAAAAGAAATACAAACTATCCGCTATTAAAGTGTCTAATAAACCTCCTTTTAGATGCTTCTTTATCAATTCATAGCTCTAAACATCTAATAATCTCTTTTGTTTCACAGCTTGGTGTCTCAGAAGATCAGAAAACACACGCGGTGGAAGAGAAACAGCTTTTATGTGTCTTTCTATTGTAGCCTCAGTAGCTTCGGTTTAGTTATCAAGGCTCGATCCTAAACCGCGTGGCTGCGCGACACTTAGTGCACTATGTAGTGCGCAGATATCGCTATATGAAGTGCGGCTACACAGGAAGCGAGAATTGATTCGCGATACCTCCGATTATTTATACTGCTACGATTCAAAGCTAGGCGAGTTATTTATTTAATTCAGTGACATATTTTTTATTCGGTAGAGAAAATATACACCAAATAAACCTTGATTGTCAATAAAGACGGGTTGTAGTTTATTCTACTTTCAGGTCAACGTGTCATCTTTTCCGGTTGGATGTGTCGGTGAGTACTTCCGCTGAGCTGAGACGCGGAAGACGGAGCGCCATGGCGCCGGAGGGATATTTATTATGTTTATTGCCTTTACTGCAGTCGGTAAGAGTGTTTATATTTATTATTCTTTAAAAAAACAATTTCGGTTCTGAATTCATTTCCATTCGGAGTAAATGAACGCAAAGACGTCTGTGCAGTCGATAAGGATGCTAATATGCTAATGGGAAGAACTAGCTGCAGCGCTCGTGACGTGGCTTATTAAAATAAAAAGAAATGTAAATAAATGTAAATAACCTTTATTTCCATATAAACAATAGATGTTACTATTGTTTGTTTATGGTTCATTTTTAATCTAAAATCCAAACAAGCAAGTTCCTGTAAAAAATGTGTATGTATGTATGTATATATATATATATATATATATATATATATATATATATATATATATATATATATATATATATACATATATATATGTGTGTGTATATATATATATATATATATATATATATATATATATATATATCGTATATATACACACATATGTGTGTGTGTGTGATATATATACATATGTGTGTGTGTGTGTGTGTGTGTGTGTGTGTGTGTGTAAAATTACGAGGAATTCGTTTTGTTGACAGAAGTTTCCAGTTGCACATTTGTAATTTAAGATAGAGATAAAAAGTAACAATAAATAAATAGAATAAACGTTATTGCACACGTATTAATGTTGCACTGTGAAATACAGAATTAGATTAGTAACATTGCTATATTTTTTGCACATATTTTTATTGAACAATGGCTTTTAAGTTCATGGGGTAGACTGCCTGGTTTGCATACTTTAATAAAAGAAAAAAACATAAAAAGTAATTTTATCTAATTTGTTTTTTTTCTTTTATTAAAGTATGTGTTCCAAATATTATTTAAGGTACAAATGTATAAATTACTATTTATGCAGAGCTACATTGCACCGAGACCACCAGGCACAAAAAAAGTGTTTTTATTTTTTATTTTTATGTTTTTATTTGTTTTTTATGAAAGCAAATTAGATGATTTGTATTTTCTGCTGCCATATTCTGTTATTATAGAATATTCTGTATTATTATTTCATCTATTAAAATGAAAACCGCATTTCGCCTCCCGGCATTCTGCTTGAGGTTATGTACACGCTTTGTGTACATGATGAACGAACTATGGCTTGGTTTGCAGCTGGCAGCGTTCGGAGCCGAGCTGTCGTCCGAAGCGTGCAGGGAGCTCGGCTTTTCCAGTAACCTGCTGTGCAGCTCGTGTGATTTGTTAGGCGAGTTCAACCTGCTGCAGCTCCAACCCTTTTGCAGGAAGTGCTGCCAGGAGGAGGCTCAGCTCGAGTCCAGGAAGGTACGCTCCAAATTTTCCATCACATCGATAACCCTTTACAATACACACCATGTGGTGATGATCTAATCCTGAGTGTTGTTTGTTGTCCAGCTGTACCCCGGAGCCATCCTAGAGGTCTGTGGATGAAAATTGGGGAGGTTCCCTCAAGTCCAAGGTGAGATTGAAACAGGAACCCGGTGAATATTGAAGTGTCTCAGGGAATGTAAAATCCACTGAGGATCATTTCATACTCGTGATAGAAATTCAAGCAGTGTGTGTGGCCAATTGGTGTAATTATACCCTCAAGTATCATTGGCTAACATGGTCGTGGGTGTGGCCAACTGACTTAATTGTAACATCTCATATCATTGGCCAGCTCGTTCTTTTAGGAAATCAATTCGGATTGGCCGTCTCCCACCATGATGGTTTTTGACTGACACCCTCCCAACATTCTTCATGGTGTAATATAATGTATGAAATACAGGGTTTAGTTTATAAGGTGATCTTTGTATGTTAAATAGTATATTGTTACAGATTAAACACTGTATGTTATTTATCTCTTCCTGCATTCTCTGTAAATTTCTTCGCAGCTTTTGTCAGGGGCGACAAGCCAAAGATGTTCAAGGGCCTTCAAATAAAGGTACAACATTTTATTTATGTTTTATTTAAGATAAACTCCCCAGGAACTGCACATTATTTGCTGTTCCAGCATCTGCGCTGTACAGGACGACTAAATATTACATTATTATTTCCATGGCAACAACTTCACACTTCAGTTGTCTATTTTTTATACGTATAGATTACAGAGCTGCATATGTAAAATTTATGGAAGGAGTCTCCAGGTTAGGAGGCAAGATCAAGTAGTTTATACCATTAAAATTGTCAGACACCTGGAGTCTATTGAAAAAAAATAAATCAAAGAATACTGGAAAACAAAAGCCTAAAGGGGATTATTTTAAAAGGACATAAAATAAATGTGAATTAAATTGATCATTATTCCAGGATATTCAAAACATTTCAATAAGAAAGAAACATTTACTTAAATCTCAAATTTTATTTCATGAAAATTTAGTACATTTATTAAAAAAATGCTAATAATAAAATATTAGCTGATAGACATCACATAGGCAACAACATAGAAGAAATAAGTTAATATAATAAATCTATTTTATAAAATTAAATCTAGTTAAATAAATAAATTGCAGGGAAAATAAAAAAAATCCTAATATCAGAGAAGAGGAACAAATAAAGAAAGAATACTTTGTAAGCATTTATATAATTAAATGCTAAAATATTTTATAAAGAACTCTGTGATCTGATGATTATTGATGTATTTCCAGAAATGTGTGATTTGTGTAACACAAACTCGCTAGTGTTTCTCCGATGTTATATTAGTATTGCAGCTGCAGGTCATTAACACCAGGGGGTGCTGTTTGTCCTCCACAGTATGTGCGAGGCTCGGACCCTGTACTGAAGCTGCTGGACGATAACGGGAACATCGCTGAAGAACTCAGCATCCTCAAGTGGAACACGGACAGCGTAGAGGAGTTTCTCGGGGAGAAGCTCGAGCGCATTTAAACACACCTCATATCCCCGGATCATCTTCTTATCCAGCCGTTTATACCCAATTATTTTTCCGTAACGCTTATTAATTTAGGCCTGTTCCATCTGTTCTGTATGATTTTTTTTTTTTTTTTTTTTTTTTTGCTGTATGATTTGTTTGGGGTTTTTTTGTACTGTGGGTATGAACAGAGAACCGTGTCGATGTGAATGGGTGGCATTCCTCGTATCTCCTCCGTATTCTAGCGCTTGTGCAGAGAAGCACATTGGTGAAGGCTTCACAGGAAACCAGCATGTGGTGTGTGAGGCTTGATGTGTGTGTGGATCTCGCAGCGTTTAGAGACGTAGTGAGACACGAGCGAAGGCTTCCTCCTCATCTTCATACTCATCTGTTTAATAAAGTCACATTATTTCAACAAATTCAGTGTCTCGGGTTTGACATGTTGAAAAAGGCAAAAAATGTTTGATTCATAAAAATTCAACCACCTTCTTTCGACTGCTCCCGTTAGGGGGCGTCACAGCGGATCCACCTTCTCCGCACTGCACTGTAGACTGTCATCTGCCTCATTCACCCCTACTACCTGCATGTCTTCCATCACCACATCCATAAACCTCTTCCTTTTCCTTCCTCTTTTCCTCCTGCCTGGTGCCTCCATCCTCAGCATTCTTCCTCTTGTGTAATTCCATGTCCCTTCTCTGAATGTCTCCAAACCATCATATAACCCTCCCTTTCATAATTGCAGATACCCTTCTATTACAAAGCTCTCCTGCAACTCTACCCTACCCCACTGCATGTCAGTATATGCTGATGTTTTACTCTTTTATACAGAAACATGAATTACAGTGTTTCTGTTTCATCCCATTCTCTATAATTTGTGCCAAACAGTACCCCTGAAGCACACAGGGTTAGGGGCCTTGCTCAAGGGCCCCAAGAGTAGCAGCTTGATGATAGGGCTTGAACCCCTGACCTTCCAATTAGTAACCACTGAGTGACCACCTCCCCAATTTCACATATTCCAACTTGTCGTGAACTTGAGTCAGAGCAACATTATCTGTTCTACAAGGATGGTTATGTAAGGGCCCCTTGAGAAGATAGGTCTTATTCAAGGGCCAGCGTTGACCCACTGCTTAACATTGCGGATTTCCATATGCTCTGCTCAAAAGATGTCGTGTAGATATTACAGGGCTGAATTACAATCTTTGTTAGGGGATGAGCTGTCATCTATAAGGTCTGACACCGATGTGGTGGAGTTTAAAAACACCACGAAAGAATATCATCATAGAAAGATTCTAAGAATCTGGAGAAATCTGAAATGAGATGCTTGTGATCTTGGGCTCAGAAGCACCTTCAGAGTACATTGTCTCTGAATAAAATGTAGTTGTCAGAAATTGTAAAGTTTCCTATTGGGAAATAGGTGGTGGGTTGATGGGTTTTGATGGGTGGAAAATTAAATCTAATATATCGATCTATCTTACAAATTCTGTACACAGAATTACAGTAGTTCTGGGATAATTATAATTTTATCAAATATTTTACATGTACATTTAACTTGTCACACAACCCCTCACAGGTGAGTAAGATCCTACAGATAACCCAGCGTATAGAGGCTTAATACATTTAGTGTGGCCTCTGTGGATAAGCTTCCTCGTATCAGAGACGCTGTAGAAAGACAGTTCCCGCACTGTCATCCACATACACTCCTATTCTGGAAGACTCTGGACCTCGGAGATCAGTTTTAATGTTGTAATGACAGAAAGAAACAGAGGAACAACACACCCGACTCCAAGATTGATTGTTGAATCCAAACCCACACTCCTCACCTTCTCCTTTCCTTCTGATCGCTTTATATGAGACTGATATAAACACACCACCGCTCTACTCCACCTCCCAGTAACAGCGTCCATAGCTGACCTATTGAAAGACCAAGAGGGGGATGTCAATGATCACGACATCTTGAAGCTACGTTGGGCTACTGATAATAATAATAATAATATAATAATATCCTTTATTTGTCACATATACATTACAGCACAGTGAAATTCTTTTCTTCGCATATCCCAGCTTGATGTTGGTAGTTGGGGTCAGAGCGCAGGGTCAGCCATGAAACAGCACCCATGGATCACAGAGGGTTAAGGGTCTTGCTCAAGGACCCAAGGGCAGCAGCTTGGCCATACCGGGGCTCGAACCCAGATCTTCTGATCAGCAGCCCAGCGCCTTACTTGATGTTTCCGTCATTCCATCCGGAGAATAGAGAACGCCTCCTCATACGGCACCCACCCCTCCTCAATCCCCTCAAGAAGTTGGCTCATTAACACTGCCATTCCATGATGCCTCAGGGCATGTCCATCTCCAGTGAATTTTCCTTCGCCATGGTTGGCGTCAACCTTCCGTTCAGGGAGATTCTTCTCAGCTGACATCATCTCTCACTTTGACTGCCCTCCTGCCCATAATTCTGGAAGCTGTGGCTGATAGCCTCTAGTCTCTCAGCTGAGGTTGTTGAGACCATTTTCCACTCCATAGCTTCATCCATGAGGAGGTTGTCCATGGTGCTAGAATCACCAGTTAGACCCAGTTAACTTCCTGATTGGTTTAGTGCTGGAGTTTCTCCAGGGACAGTTTGCCTTTCCTTCCACTTTACAGATTTACATGTCCGCCATTGCAGCTTGTCATGCCCTGATTGATGGGCAAGCACTTAGGAAGAACCCCTTTCTGACATGTTTTCTCCATGTTACCTGGAGGTTGAGGCCCCCGGTAGAGGTATTGCTTAAAATGCCCTTGAGGCATTCATTCCTCCTCCTTTCCAGACCCCAGACTAAGAAAACCTCAACTGGGCGTGTCCAGTGCTTACGACCCATAGAACAGCCCGGTGTAACAAATCGGATCAGTTCTTGTCTGCCATGGTCCGTGTAAGACGAGGTACCCTGTAATCCAGCAGACATTTGGCAGTTAGCTTGTGGATGTCATTTCCTCTTATTTTCTCTGGTCTCCCCTCACCTTTCGCCATCAGAGTGCACTCAACCACTCAAAGATAGTTGCAATGCTCGGCTGTGTCTCTCTGCTGGTATTACTCGACCTCAGTGCAGCCTTTGACACCATCGATCATAAAATTCTTCTCCAGGTTAGAAAAGGTAGTAGGAATTCACAGATTAGAAAAGAAAATGTCAGATTAGAAAAGGTAGTAGGAAGTCCTTGCCTGGTTCAGTCCTATTTAACTGAACAGTCCTTAGTCCTTGCCTGGTTCATGGTGTAGACTAGGTATATTGTGCCACAGGGTTCGGTATTAGGCCCATTGCTTATTTAACGGTATGACCGCTCTATTTACACAGTATGGGCAACTTAATTCGTAAATATGCTCTTTCTATATTAGGCCCAGTTTCCATGCTTGCCACTTAATTCTGATGACACACAGTTATTGTTGTCTCTGATGAAAAAAATCATCGACCAAATAAAGCAACTTAATTGAGCTGAGTGTGTGAAAGTTTCCAGTGTGTGAAAGCATAAGAGACATAAGAGAATGGTAAATGTAGACCAAATAAGTAACTTCCTCCTACTTAATCCGGGTAAGACAGAGGTTCTAGTAACTCAGTGTGTGAATGCAGCAGTGTGTGAAAGACATTAACTCTAGATGGTCTTTCTATCACACCCAGTACAACTGTAACTCTAAAAGTAACCTCCTCCTACTTAATCTGGTACCATCCGGGTACAGGTTCTAGTGCAGCTCGGACCACATGCAGAAACATTAACTCTAGGAGTGTATTTCTATCAATCTCAGTACTTTCTAAATCACACCCAGTACAACTGGGTGTGATTATAAAAGTAAAAGCTCTGGGTGTGATTATAGAATCTCATAATAGATAACTACATGTAGATAATATTACTAAGATAGCATTTTTCCATCTCAGAAATATCGCTAAGATTAGGAATATATTGTCAATTAATGATGCAGAAAAACTAGTCCATGCTTTTATCACATCCAGGCTGGATTATCACATCCAGGCTACTGTTCAGAACTGGATACTGTCTGGTCCTATCCACACTGCACATTTGCTTAAATACATGCTTTCTCTTGATTTTCATGTTCAGCACGGTGTAATAAATAAACTACACGAGAGTCAGTTAGTTCAGAACGCGGCAGCGAGAGTGCTCACTAGATAAGCACTAGGAATGGCACATATCGCCTGTCTGCACATCACCCCTGTCCTATCCACACACATCACCCCTGTCCTATACCCCACACTGCACACATTACCCCTGTCCTATCCACACTGCACTGGCTCCCAGTGAAATTCCGTATAGAATTTAAAATATTACTTTTAACTTATAAAGCAATAAAATGGTCTTTTCTTATAAAGCCCACTCCCCACAGTACCTGACAGAACTATTAGAGCCTTAACTATGTTCCACCACGCCTGCCTGCTTCGATCAAAGCTTCGATCAAAGCAGATGCTGTCTGTCAGTACCAGTACCACGTATTAGGAAAATTACAGCGGGGGGGGGCGGAGCTTTCTCCTACAAAGCCCCAAAGTTATGGAACTCCCTCCCTATTAATGTTGGAGAATCAGACACAGTCTCAGTGTTTAAGTCCAGGGTGAAAACTTTCTTATTTAACCAAGCTTTTAGTGAATAGTCCTACCTTAAGATAAAGGAGTAGATCTGGGGGACACATGGATGTTGAGTATTATAGTGATCTGGTGTGTTTAGTTGCTGTCTGTCTCACTCTCATTAATCACTCAGGTTTGTGGTGGTGAGAGTGACTGTTTGTTTACACATCAGGAAGATCTCATGTCTGTGTTTCCCTCTGATTCTCCTTTTAGTTATGCTGTTATAGTTAATCCTGTTAATGCCGGAGTCCACGTCTGCACTCGACACTCAACACTACACACTCCTATACTGCAACCATGACCTTTACTAACCACTCATTTCATTTCTCTCCTTCTTTCTGTCTCCCTCTCTCTCTCTCTCTCTCTCTCTCTCTCTCTCTCTCTCTCTCTCTCTCGTCTCTCACTCCTCTCTCTCTCTCTCTCTCTCTCTCTCTCTCTCCGTTGACCTCCGTTGAGCTACATGTCCCACTGCTGAGCTGTCAGTGATTCAGACCCCCTCTGCACTCTGTTCCTGTCCGAACCTCATGGTGACTCCGCCCCCGGTTGATGATGCTTCAAATTGTTTCAAATTCGTGAATACACTCCACAATAAACATCCTCAACCACACACACAACACTAACAACCCAAATGAGGATGGGTTCTCTGTTGAGTCGGGTTCCTCTCAAGGTTTCTTCCTGTTCCCAGGGAGTTTTTCCTTGCCACCGTCGCTTCGGCTTGCTCAACAAGAAACAAATAGGGCCAAACTGATTTTCACTTTTCACACATTAGTATTTTGTAAAGCTGCTTTGGGACGATGACACATTGTAAAAAGCGCTTTATAAATAAAATTGAATTGAATTGAATTTTCATCAGGTCCTGCAGCCTTGACATGAACGCCAATCTTGGTTCTTCTGTCTTTCAACCTAGATGTGCTGATTCACATTGGGCAGGGATTTGTCATTATGGTGGTATTAGGCACACCTAGACTTCTTTAAGTTACTTGTAAGCCAGGTTACCTGAGGGAACGCTTCCTTCCACTTTCAGAAGCTGCCTCCATCGCATGTTCTTTTATGCTTCCTGGTCGTGCTGCCACTCTGCTGGTGACATCACTCTTATGCATGAATAGATTACACACGTGGTTCTGAATATGTCACACAGATGTGTTCTCAAAGCATTGTCAACAAAGTATCTTGTTCCCTCAGAGAACATAGATTATATAATTAACCTAGAAATGATTTATAATGAGTGATAGGCTTAGGAATTATTTAGGAATCCTTTACTCTGTCAGCATTCAAAGCCCTTCTCTGCACACATTCTTCAATCACTTTTGTTGAGACTTCCTGAGTTAAGTTTACACACTTGTCTTGGTCTTCATCTATAGTTTGAAGTTTCACCATTTATTATATATTTTTTTGTAATTTGCTGGTTATGTGTGTACTGAACCCTGGGTCATACATTGTGTACAAAAATATCCCTCCTCAGTGGCATGTAGAGCATGTACTGCTGCACATATATTTAAATTGCTGAAAAATACATTTATTTTGTGGAAAATATCAAGCAGCTTTTCTGGAGACAGGAATACCACATCAATATACTGCAAAATGTTTAATAAATAAATACATGAGTGACAATAATAATAACTTTAGTTACAATTAAACAACTACTGGTTTAATACAAGTGACTATTTGAACACACTATATTTGTATTTTGACGTAATACAGCAATTAAATTCTTACTTAATTAATTGATGGAATAATCATTAGAATACTCAGTTACTAAAATAATCAATAGCAACAGCAATTGCATTATTTGCAAGGAGCACCACTCGATAGGCTGCAAATCCTGCTGGAAAGACTGAAACCACACATGTGCGCACACGTATATACACATAGACACATGCATACACACACACACAACTACTATTAAAATCCATAAAAACAATGCTCGTTAAAAAGAGAATGAATTTTCCAACTGGACTGTTTATATCAAAAAGTATCTTATGTAGTAAGACTCCACTGTTCCTTACAGGCCTACATCGCTGTTTAATGCCACGCCCATTCTAGGTGTCACGCGATGACACCAAAATTCATTTCAGAGAAAATGAAACTCAGAGAACTTAAAGACTATTTCTCTCCCTCTATTTCCCACACACAGAGCAGGAAAGTGGCAGAAGCCAGTATTTCAGTAGATCTTTTGTCAGTGGATCAGTTCAGCTGTGCAGTGTGTCTGGATCTCTTGAAGGATCCAGTAGCTCTTCCCTGTGGTCACAGTTTCTGCAAGGTGTGTATTAATGGCGGTTGGGATCAGGAGGATGTGAAGGAGATCTACAGCTGTCCCCAGTGTAGAGAACACTCCAAGGCCTGTTCTAGGGAGGAACAATATGCTGGCTGAAGTGATGGAGAAACTGAAGAAGACTAAACTCCAAGCTGCTTCTCCTGCTCACTGTTATCCTGGACCTGGAGATGTGGAGTGTGATTTCTGCACTGGGAGAAAACGCAAAGCCGCCAGTTCCTGTCTGGTGTGTCTGGCCTCGTATTGTGAAGATCATCTTAAACCTCATTATCAATCTCAGGCTTTTAAGAAGCACAAGTTAGTTGAAGCCTGTGTAGATCTCCAAGAGAAGATCTGCTCTCAGCACGACAAACTGATCGAGATCTACTGTCGTACTGACCAAAGCTTCATCTGTTACTTGTGTATGATGGATCAACATAAAGGACACGATACAGTTTTAACTTCTACAGAAAGAAATAAAAAACAGGTAAGGACTGAATATTATTATTCATTAATTTAATCATCTTCTACCGTTTTATCCGATCATCCCTCCGGTCACGGGGATTCTGTGCCTATCTCAGGCGTCTATGGGATACACACTGGATGGAATGCCAAACCCATCGCAGGACACACACACACACACACACACAATCACACACTAGGGACAATTTTCCAAAGTGCCAATCAACCTACCGTGCATGTTTTTGGACCGGGGGAGGAAATCGGAGACCCCGAAGGAAAACCCCCTGAGGCACGGGGAGAACATGCAAATTCCACACACACATGGCCGAGACGGGAATCGAACCCGGACCCTGGCGGTGTGAGGCGAACGTGCTAACCACTAAGCCACCATGGCCCATTGGATATTTTTTTTTCTAAATCAATTTATTTAATAAATAATTGTTTGTTGTTTTATTTATAGTTAAAGGATCATATGTAATGAAGTGTTAACAGTGTACTTTAAATAGTGATATCACTATATCATCTATCTATCTACCTATCTGTCTGTCTATCCATCTATCTATCTATAACCCACTACAAAATAATTCTACAATGATGTGGGTTAGTTTGTTTTCAATTCTCTGAGTTATGCTGTCATTCAGCAGAAATAGGATTTAATGCTCTCACAGTGAGTCACAGGATATTTGTGCTTGTCTCTTTAAGAATGCAGCTAGGTTAGTAAGGTGGACAGATTTGTACAGGTCAAAACGTCTTTACACAACAGGTTAAGTTGATCCTTAATTTTTGATTGGTTAAAACAGTTTTTTTGGGTGAGAGAGAGCCCTAATAAGAATGATTAAGCTTTTAATAATGGTAACTTTACCTTACCGAATTATATCATGTATCTACGTACACAGATAGTTGTGTAATGGAAGTAGAAGGACAAAGGGGAATAGTAAACAGGGTTTATTCAAAACAACTCAGGAGACACACAGGCACGCACGATTCAGGCATACGCAATTGGGCAAACTCTTTTCAACTTTTGCTCAACAGAGCTTTTGCTCTGTTGAAAATGGAATTAGACATGGATAACCAACCCCATTTAAGTGGACATTACATACTACCAGGTTAAACCTAAGCTCCCGACTGAGGCACGTCCCTATTGTCCATACTGTAACAATAAGAACTACTTCCTTAATTCATGTCCCACATTTAAGATGCAGCCCCAACCGGCCACTGAACTATTCAACAGTGTTGAACGGCCCTGGCAAATTGATACTCTGCCGAAAAGACCGTAACTCAATCTAAGCAAGATCAGTATGCCCTCTTGCTGCTTCAGACACATTCTACAAAGGTGGTCAGTGGAGTTATGCTTTATGCCACCATTGGAAGAAGTAATGGCAAACCTGAGATATAACGAGCGTAGACTCTCTAAAGACCCTAAGCAAGCTGAATCTTACCGCCATGAAATGATGAAACTTTAACAAGCTGATTATGTAGCAAAGGTATCATTCCAAGGAGCTGAGCAAACCATAGAATCGTGGCATATTCCTCACCATATGGTGACACATAATCACAAAGACAGAATTGTTTTCAACTGTTCCTATTCATACCACAGTCAGTCTTTGAATGACTTGCTTCTACCCGGGCCAATTCTTGGACCATTGCTACTGAAAGTCTCACTGAGATTCCGTGTACATCCTGTGGCTATCAGTGGAGCCATGAAAGGCATGTTCCACCAAGTTCGCCTACTGTAATGTGATAAGCTCTTAATCCGTTTTCTGCGTAGAGACATACAGAGAACAGAACATCCTAAGATATATGAATGGCAAGCTCTACCATTTGACAAATTGATACTCTGCCGGTGGAGGTCAGTGGAGTTTCATTCAGTTTGGCTCAACTTGCAGCCCGTGCTGCGCCATATATGCCACTCCAGGACCATGCTTGCACTCACCAGGATGTTGATCCAGCCTTGACGAGAACAGGATTCCTTCTACATAGATAAATGCCTCCACAGCCTTGAAACAATTCTGGAAGCTAGTAGATAATCTCCGTCAATTCTTCCTATCTGGTGGGCTTCGACAGGCTTCGACAGTGGGCCAGTAATTGACCTGAGGTCATCCAAAACCTCCCTTCTGAGGCAAGGTCACAGAATATTGAACTCTGGCTCTGGCTTGGAACTGTCTCAGTGATTCATTTGGCTACAAACCCAGCCAAATCGAATATCCAAAAACATCTACAAGGTACTGGCTTCGCAGTACAACACCCTGGGTTATCTCATCCCATTCACCACCCAATATCACCATCTGATAATCTGTTCACCAGGTGGCAAGACAGGCAAAAAGAGCTCCAATTTATGAATGAGATAAAAATTCTAAGATATTATACTCCATTCAAGAGTAAGGATGCGATTCATGATTTACACATTTTCTGCAATGCATCTGAAAGAGCTTATGGTTCAGTCGCCTATATGCGTACAGAAACAAATGAGGTACATGTTCACATCTCATTCTTGAAAGCACGCTCACGAGTGGCACCTCGTAAACTGATGCGCAGGTGGCGAGACTCCTCCAAGCAGATCTGACCATTAGCCTTGACACTGCATTCCCTAATGTCCATCAGTAGATTTATAGCTCACAAAGGTAAACCCCAGTTAAGGGAGCAGTTCGCTGAATAGATCGTATTAAAAGTTCGCTTTAAATACAGAAGGATTCAACTGTAACTGAGACTATACTTCGTACTATCCTTATTGAGGTATAGGGAATCCTCAGTTCTAAGCCCCTGGGATATGTGTCTTCGGATGTGGCAGATCCAGATACAATTATACCGAACATCCTTCTTATGGGCCGGCATGATTCTTCACTCCTACAAGTGCTCTATGATTCTAGTAATCTTTTGGGAACAAGAAAATGGAAACATAGTCATGTACTCACCGATCATTTCTGGTCTAGATTCATCCACTACTATCTCCCACAGCTACAGGAAAGGCAGAAGTGGTGTGAGGATGGAAAGGGTGTCATACACTTGTTCAGCGCTAGCTCACGGAGCGGAGAACAGCGCATGGTTATTTCTGCGTATCTGGAGTGACACGGGATTTGGAAGAGCGTGGAGTGAGTGCATTGCGTGATCCCATTGAACGAACTGTAATAGACAAAGCACCGGGTTAATGCTCTTCAGACATAGAGAGTAAAGATCTGGCTTGCCGTTCGTGTGATCTGCTTCGGTTAAGACGAGTCCGAATCAGGTGCAGGTGCGGATTATTAGTATTCGGGGGAGTGTGAAAATTGAGAGAGCGAGTCGGGGAGATCTGGTGGGACTGTGACAGGTTGAACGTTAATCTTGTTATTTTTTGCAATGTTTGTGTACGTTTCTCCATCATCGCAGATGGAAATTAGCTAGCAGGTTGAAGAAAGAGACTGACCTAAGAGTTATTAAAAATCAAATAGCTTAAAAAGACGGACCCAAGAGCTATATAAGAGCCAGATTGCACTGGGGTGATCAGGTGACAACTCGGAGAGTGGCAAGGTTCTTCTGCATACGTCGGAGAAATGTCTTATAAGCTCCAACTCCTTTCCATTTTCAGCTCTGCCTCAGATAACCGGAGTTGAAACCAATCCCCTACTTGAGCAGAGAAATCCTGGATTTGTGGCACCGCTGGAGTCCCACTCTTAAGTACCTCACTGACTGGGAGGGGTATGGATAAGAGGAGTGCTCGTGGGTTCCTAGGAAGGGCTTTCTAGACCCACCACTCCTGGAGGAATTCCATCAAGGTCACCCTCACTGTCCCACTCGCAGAGGCCGTAGTTGACCCGGCATCACCATCACCTGTCCCTCCTAATTAGTTCCTGTTATATTGTGCCCTCTCCCTTCATTCCCTTTCTGGTCTACCATTCACTCAACTTGAATTGTCTGGACTCCTTAACACTCCTGCACACCCAGTTCTCCCATTCTATTGTCAACTCCCCATTCATTCAGTTCTATACTCCCTGAGCTTGCAATATGTTTAACATTTTGTCCCCCCTTTGCTGTTTCAAAAAACTATAGCTTTTTGGATATCCGGTCTCCATTGGCTGGTGAATCGTGACAATTCTGGGTAGTTAGAATCTCTGCAGAAAGTCAGAACTCTGTGGTAATGTGATTCAGTAGATAGAGGATGTGGAAACAAGCACATGCACTGATGGTTACTTTAATAAGGTGGAAATGGGTGAGGCTTTAAATGGACCATTTTCACACAATACACAAATTTATCATGTAATCTGTGGTGAAAAACACATGATCATATCAGTTACTTTACTATAGTTCTAGAGACAATAACAAGAACTTTTACTATAAATCTGTAAAACAGGATGAAATTAATTTAAAATAACAATTTAACTTTTACTGGGTAAATCTGTAAAACTAAAGGAAGAAAAGATGAAATCCCAGCAGAAGATAATTTAAAATGTATTTAATTTGGGTTCAGAATAAACTAAAGGAAGAAAAGATGAAATCCCAGCAGAAGATCCAGGAGAAACAGAAGAAGGTGCAGGAACTGAAACAGACTGTGGGTATTATTAAGGTTAAGAGTGAACACACACACACATGTAACTTCTTGAGGGAGATTATTAAGATGACCTTCCTCATTGTTTTGTGTGTGTGTGTGTGTTGTAACAGAGGTGTTCACAGGAAGCAGTAGATGATAATGAGAAGATGTTTAATGAGATGATCAGCTCCATGGTGAAAAGGCGCTCGGAGGTGACGGACATGATCAGAGCTCAGGAGAAAGCTAATCTGAGTCGAGCTGATCAACACCTGGAACATCTGGAGCAGGAGATTGCTGATCTTAAGAAAAGAGTCAGCGATCTGGAACAGCTTTTACACACACCTGATCACGTCCACTTCCTCCAGGTAACACTCACTGTCTGATCTACAGAGGGCACTGTTCCTCCTAAACGCTCATCACAGCAACAATAAATGTTCCTGTCTGAGATCACAAGTGTGTCTTTGGTCTGATTCAGTCTGAGATTCATTCGTTCCTCTCCTACACTTTTCTCCTTCTCTCCTACATGTGTTTCCTCTCTGTAGAGTCTATCACATGTGTTTCTCTGTAGAGTTTCTGTAGAGTCTCTCGGTGTTTCTCCTGGATGTGACAACTCACCCAGCTTCACCCTCAATCAACATCACTCATTTGATGGAGTGAGGAAATCTGTCTCACATCTGAAAAAACAACTCGAGGAAATCTGTCAGGAGGAATTCTACAAAATCCGTACACAAGGTAAACAAATATTTGTGTTGTAAATGTAAACGATGTATTTGTTGTGTATCACATTAAAGAGGGATAGAAATGTGATGGAACAGGAATAAGTGGAGGTCACGTATGCAGAAGAAGGTAGATAGCGTTCTCCTCTGAAGGTGTTCCACTGCCTTGTGAGACAGCATGAGCAGCAGATTGAAAAGATGCAGTTGTCTGGATTCTCATGTCTCTGAGGAAGCATGTATTAGTCTTTCCTCTCCCCAGATAATAAATGTCATATAAGTAGAGCTGTGTGTTGGGTGGGAAGTGGCAGGTGACCATAAAATGGTAAATGACATCAAGATAAACCTACCAGACAGTCAGAAGAACTAATCTAGAATATCGTATTTGATCCTTCAATTCAGATCTGTAAATTTTTCACTCTCCATTTTGTCTGTGTCTCCACAGCTGCAGCAGTTCAGATGATTTTACTCTCAGAACCAAAGAACAGAGAAGATTTTCTGCAGTGTAGGAGTGTAACACGCACACACACACACACACACATACAGAGTGTAAACATGTGTGTATTGTTGATCTAAATCTGATCCATTTTTCCCTGATAACTGATGAACCTGATGAGCCTCCTTGAACCGCCACCTTATCGTGGTGGAGGGATTTGAGTAACCGGATGATCCTAGGAGCCATGTTGTCGGGGGCTATATGCCCCTGGTAGGGTTCTCCCAAGGCAAACAGGTCCTAGGGGACGGCTCAGACGAAGAGCGGTTCCAGACCCCTTATGAAGAAAAAATTTAAATCAAGGACCGTAACGTTGCCCAGTATGGTGCAGCTGAAACCCCTCCCTGGAGCCAGGCCCGGGGCTCAAAAGCGAGCGTGGCCGGGCTCAGCCTGAATGAGCAACATGGGGACACCTTCCCGTAGACCTCGTGGTTGTTTCATCTGACCTCCGACCGGGTGTTTTGGCCACTCCGGTGAAGAGGGGGGCGGAGATGTCAACTGGTCACCACCTGGTGGTGAGTTGGATTCGATGTCGATGGAAGGAAGCTGGATAGACTCGGCAGACACAAATGTATTGTGAGGGTGTGCTGGGAACGCCTAGCAGAACCCCTTGTCAGAGATACCTTTAACTCCCACCTCCAGCAGAGCTTCAACCAGATCCCGAGGGAGATTGGAGACATTGAGTCTGAGTAGGCCCTGTTCTCCACCTCCATTGTCGATGCAGCCATTCTGAGCTGCGGCGGTAAGGTCTCAGGTGCCTGCCATGGCGGTAGTCACCGAGGTAGTTGAGAAGCTTCTCGGTGGCAGAGCAGCGGGGGTGGATGAGATCCGCCCTGAGTACCTGAAGTCTCTGGATGTTGTGGGGCTGTCTTGGCTGACACACCTCTGCAAAGATTGCGTGGCAGCTGGGGACAGTGCCTCTGGATTGGCAGACCGGGGTGGTGGTTACTCTTTTTAAGAAAGGGGACCGGAGGGTGTGCTCCAACTATAGGGGATCTCACACAACAGCCTTCCTGGGAAAGTCGATGCCAGGGTACTGGAGAGGAGAATTCGGCCTTAGTCGAACCCCGGATTCAGGAGGAATAATGCGGTTTTCGACCTGGCCGTGGAACACGGGACCATCTCTATACCCTTTGTAGGTTGATGGAGGGATCATGGGAGTTTGCCCAACCACATGTACTTTGTGGATTTGGAGAAGGCATTCGACCATGTCCCTCGCTGCACTCTCTGGGGGGTACTCCGGGAGTATGGGGTCCATGGCCCTCTGTTGAGGGCTGCTCGGTCCCTGTATGCACGGAGCAGGAGTTTGGTTCGCATTGCCTGCAGTAAGTCGGACCTGTTTCCGGTGCATGTTGGACTCCGGCAAGGCTGCCCTTTGTCACCGGTTCTGTTCATTATTTTTATGAACAGAATTTCTAGGAGCAGCCAACGGCTGGAGGAAGTCTGGTTTGGGGACCACGGGATCTTGTTTCTGCTTTTTGCCGATGCTGTTGTCCTATTGGCTCCATCAAGCAAAGACCTTGATCATGCACTTGGAAGGTTTGTAGCCGAGTGTGAAGCAGCTGGAATGAAAATCAGCACCTCCAAGTTCGAGGCCCACTTCAGGTTGGTGAGAGCTCCTCCCCCAGGAGGAGTTCAAGTATCTTGGGGTCTTGTTCACGAATGAGGGGAGGATGGAACGGGAGATCGACAGGCGGATCGGTGCAGCCTCTGCAGTAATGCGGTCGGTGTACCGGTCCGTCGTAGTGAAGAGGGAGCTAAGCCAATTTACTGGTCGATCTACGTTCCTACTCTCACCTATGGCCATGAGCTTTGGGTCATGACTGAAAGGGCAAGATGCCGGATACAGGCGGCCGAAATGAGCTTCCTTCACAGGGTGGCTGGGCGCTCCCTTAGAGATACGATGAGAAGTTCAGTCACTTGGGAGAAGCTCAGAGTAGATCCGCTGTTACTCCACATCGAGAGGGGCCAGCTGGCGTGGTTTGGGCATCTATTTCGGATGCCTCCTGGGCGCCTTCCAGGGGAGGTTTCGGGCATGTCCCACTGGGAAGAGGCCTCGGAACAGGAAAGACCCAGAACACGTCGGAGGGACTATGTCTATGTCGGAGGGACTATGTCCTGGGAACGCCTCTGTGTCACCCCGGGGGAGCTAGAGGAAGTGGCTGGAGAGAGGAAAGTCTGGGAATCTCTGCATAGGCTGTTGCCCCCGTGACCCGGTCCCAGATAAGCGGTAGAAGATGGATGGATTAATGATGTGTAATATTTTAAATATTTCATGTACAGAAGCATTAGGAGGACAGAAACACACACAGGTGTCTCTCACACACTTATTAGAAATCCTGTGATTAATATCTAACCTGTGTACATTTTATTCTTATAGATTTCTGTTATCTGACTCTGGATCCCAACACAGCAGATCCTCACTTCATTCTGTCTGAGAAGAACAGAGCGCTGACTCTCAGTAATACAATACAGATATATTTTGATCATCCAGAGAGATTTGACTCCTGCTCTCAGGTGTTGTGTAAGCAGAGTGTGTGTGGACGCTGTTACTGGGAGGTGGAGTGGAGTGGTGGTGATGTGGACATATCAGTCTCATATAAAAAAATCAGCAGGAAAGGACAGGGTTATGAGAGTTTGCTTGGATGTAACAGTCAGTCCTGGAGTCTGGTCTGTTCTTCTTCCTCTGTCTCTTTCTATCACAACAACATTAAAACTGCACTCCGAGGTCCAGCGTCCTCCAGAATAGGAGTGTATGTGGATCACAGTGCAGGAATTCTGTCCTTCTACAACGTCTCTGATACGATGAATCTCCTCCACACAGTCCACACCACATTCACTCACCCTCTATACGCTGGTTTCTGGATAAGTTATTACACAGTTATGAGATTTTGTGATCGAAAATGAAATGTATGTGAGATTGTATCTAAGATTATATGTGAGGAGTCAGATAGTGCAGTCAAAAGTACAGAGAGGATTGTGCTAAATGTTTAACCTGAGAGAGAGAGAGAGAGAGAGAGAGAGAGAGAGAGATGAATAAAATGGAGGAGAATAATCAGGAGAATACTGACGTAGTAACTCTCCGGCCAAATCCTCTTGACTCCTCAGTCTTTATGAATTATGTGAGGAATTCTGTGGAGATGAGTAGATTCTGAAAGAATAAATAACGCCATAAACTCTTTTTTTAAAGTTAAATAGACAAATAGACATAATCTGTGAGAAGCAAAGTAAGTTGAGGTGTCTTAATACTTTTATAACTGAATTATTTATATATGTCGAAACAGGATGTATTTTTCAGGGTAAATATTTCAGGTTAAAATTGTACTTGTGGTTTCTTTCCTTAAAATAAACACGTGAGGGCTTCATGACACCATCCTGCTGTGGGGATATTTTATAGCAGCCGAGAGTCTGAGACATGTCAGGATTTAGGAAAATATGAACAAATTTAAGGTATGAGATGTGTTTGAGGTAAATAAGTTCTAGGATAGGAGTCAAATTTTACCCCTCTAATAAACTCATTTCTAATTCTGTCCATTTTTGTCACTCCCAATGAACATCTGAACATCTTCATCTCCTCCACTTCCAACTCTTGTCTTTTAGACAGTGCCACCCACAGTCTCTGAACCATTCAACATCACTGGGCTCACCATAGTCCTAGAAACTTTCCATTTCACTCCTACAGATACCCTTCTATCTTCATGTTCAAGTTTATTCCTAGAGTGCTTTTCACAATAGACAGCTTTACAGAAAGTACAAATTCTAGAAAAATTTCTGTAATATAAATTATAATAGTGATGCTTTGCAAGCACCACTAAAGATTTTTATTAACAAAAGCCATTGTAGTGGCGTACTTTCTCCAATAGGAGTCACTGCTGTTGTTACTTCTGTGTTTTTGTTTTTATCTGCATGTAATTGTTAATAAAAACCTGTACATTAGCAGGAGGTTATGGACCCAGATCTTCACTAAAAGAGTGATTTACACAGAGTTTGTGTGCAATAGCCATTGTTTGTGTAACTTATAATGGAGGATAAACTGTTTATTGAGAAGCTTATTATTGTATCACTGCTACGTATCTTACCTTCAAACTATGCTACAGTCATTACCGCTCTAGAAACGAAGTTAGACAATTTAACGCTACAGTTTGTTCAACAAGCTTTGAGTGCTGTCAAAATTTAATGTAAATATCTTCTACAGAACTTGAATGGTACACTTAATCTCGCCCTCAAGTATGAAATAGAATCTGACCCTTTGTGTGCTTTCTCGAATGCAGACATAAGCAAAAATTAATCCCACTTTCTATTTGGCATGAAGAGAAATGTAGCAGAGGCAAGAAAGATACTTGCTATTGAAATACATTAGATGGAAATGCGTACTGCGTGAAACAAAAAGAGGAGAATTTATGTCCTGTACATCAAGGAATAGATTAAATATTGTGACTATATCAGGTAAAAGGACTCTTACTTTTTTATTTTATTTGACAACGACTTATTAGAGACTATTATTATGATACTGCATTATCTCCTGTATGACTATATTTGGAGCTGATGCTCACACATGCAGAGGCGCTAGCAGAGACTAACGCGCTAACGCGCTATTACCAATTCTCTATATTTGTTTCCTGAATTCACAGGTAAATAATCTGAATTTAGTCAAACATGTTATTTATGAATAAATCTGAGGTAAATGTTTGTTTATGTTGAAAAATTTATCAGTTTTAGTTAAACGGTCCATTCAAAGCACACTCTGGACTCGCGCTTGGCGCTCTTTTGATCACGTGACTAGCTCGTGAAGAGAGGCGGATAATGGCAGTATAAATATTTGTATAATCAGACTAAACTTATACTACATTTAATTGTCAGTGCAGAAAAGAACATGACTGAGGTATTGTTGAATTTTATAGAATGCAAGAAAAGTCCGGAAATCACATTGTATGATTTTATTTTCACAATTTTATTTTATTCACAATTTATTTGTGAATTACTGTGTCAAATAAGTATTTGATCACTTGCTTATCAGTCAGACCCTCTGACCCTCAAAGACCTGTTATTATGCTTTTAAATAGTCCAGCTACACTCTGCTCATGTTTACAACACAGTCATTTATTCTAAATTAAAATTATTTATAAATCCTGTAGCAATATATACAGATAGAAATAACAACAGTGACCTAACATTTATTCATTCATATATATATTCATTCATTTTCTACCGCTTTATCCGATCTTCCCTCGGGTCACAGGGAGCCTGTGCCTATCTCAGACGTCTATGGGCATTAATGCAGGATACACCCTGGATGGAATGCCAACCCATCACACACACACACACACACACACACACACACACACACACACACACACACACACACACACACACACACATTAGGGACAATTTTCCAAGGTGCCAATCAACCTACCGTGCATGTTTTTGGAGATGGGGAAACCGAAGAACACGGGGAGAACATGCACACACACACACATGGCCGAGACGGGAATCGAACCCCGACCCTGGCGGTGTGAGGCGAACGTGCTAACCACTAAGCCACCGTGCCCCCTAACATATATTGGTAAATTTAAATCTGAACGTGTAAATGTATGAATTTAAATGCATTACAAAACTAGTAAAACATTCGGGTGCAAGTACAAGTACAGTTTTTAACCTGAAGTATTTCCCCTGAAAAATACATTCTGTTTCAACATGTTCAAATAATTCATTTAAAAAAGTTAGACCAAAAGTATTCAGACACCTCAACTTATTCTGCTTATCACAGATCATGTCTAGTTATTTAGTACAAAACAAAAAAGAAAAGTAAAGATGAAGGATTTTATCCTTCCACCATAACCCTTCTTGTATTCTTTCAGAATCCACTCACACAATTCATAAATACTGAGGATTCAAATAGATTTAACATGAGAGTAACTATATCAGTATTTTCCTGATTATTGTCCTCCATTTTATTCCTCTCTCTCTCTCTCTCTCTCTCTCTCTCAGGTTAAACATTTAGCACAATCCTCTCTGTACTTTTACTTTCATTCTAGAAACATCCTACATTCTGTATTTATTATTGTTACAGATTCTGTACACAGAATTAATGTTGTAGTTCAGGGAGAAATTAAATCTGACTCCTCAGTTATAATTGTAATAAATAGTTTTACATACATTTCATTTTCGATCACAAAATCTAATAACTGCATTATAATCTATAATCCTGAACCCAGCATATAGAGGGTGAGTGAATGTGGTGTGGATTGTGTGGAGGAGATACATCGTATCAGAGATGCTGTAGAAGGACAGAATTCCTGCACTGTGATCCACATACACTCCTATTCTGGAGGACGCTGGACCTCGGAGTGCAGTTTTAATGTTGTTGTGATGGAAAGAGACAGAGGAAGAAGAACAGTCCAGACTCCAGGACTGACTGTTGCGTCCAAATAAACTCTCGCCACCCCATCCTTTCCTGCTGATCTCTTTATATGAGACTGATATAAATACATCACCACTCCACTCCACCTCCCAGTAACAGCATCCACACACACTCTCCTTACACAACACCTGCTCCCAGGAGTCAAATCTCTCTGGATGATCAGAATATCTCTGTTCTGTATCACTCAATGCCACGAATCTGTTCTTCTCAAACAGAATGAGGTGATGACTTGCTGTGTTGGGATCCAGAGTCAGATAACAGAAATCTATAAGAATAAAATGTACACAGATTAGATGTTAATCACAGGATTTATAATAAGTGTGTGTGAGACACCTGTGTGTGTTTCTGTCCTCCTAATGCTGCTCTATATGAAATATTTTAAATATTACACATCATCAGTCATCAGGGAGAAATGGATCAGATTTAGATCAGCAATACACACGTTTACATTCTGTGTGTGTGTGTGTGTGTGTGTGTGTGTGTGTGTGTGTGTGTGTGAGAGTGTGTTACAACTACACTGCAGAAAATCTCTTCTGGTCTTTGGTTCTGAGTGTAAAATCATCTGAACTTCTGCAGCTGTGGAGACACAGAGACAAAATGGAAAGTGAAAAATGAAGTGTAAACATTTGACATCATAAATATGAAAGTTTTGATGCTTTGCTGGTATCAGACGCGTCAGTGATGTCACTAGTGAGGAAACTTTCCAGATTTGAAGTGAAGCATCAACTACGATATTCTAGATTCAGTTCTTCTGACTGTCTGGTGAGTTTATCTTGATGTCATTTACCATTTTATGGTCACCTGCCACTTCCCACCCAACACACAGCTCTACTTATATGACATTTATCATCTGGGGAGAGGAAAGACTAATACATGCTTCCTCAGAGACATGAGAATCCAGACAACTGCGTCTTTTCAATCTGCTGCTCATGCTGTCTCACAAGGCAGTGGAACACCTTCAGAGGAGAACGCTATCTACCTTCTTCATACGTGACCTCCACTTATTCCTGTTCCATCACATTTCTCTCACTCTTTAATTTAATACACAACAAATATATCATTTACAACACAAATATTTATTTACCTTGTGGGTGGATTTTGTAGATTTCCGCCTGACAGATTTCCTCCAGTCGTTTTTTCAGATCTGAGACAGATTTCCTCACTCCATCAAATGAGTGATGTTGATTGAAGGTGAAGCTGGGTGAGTCGTCACATCCAGGAGAAACACAGAGAGACGGGAAACTCTACAGAGAGGAAACACATCATAGAGAAGGAGAAAAGTATAGGAGAGGAACGAATGAATCTCAGACTGAATCAGACCAAAGGCACACTTGTGATCTCAGACAGGAACATTTATTGTTGCTTTAATGAGCGTTTAGGAGGAACAGCGCCCTCTGTAGATCAGACAGTGAGTGTTACCTGGAGGAAGTGGATGTGATCAGGTGTGTGTAAAAGCTGTTCCAGATCACTGACTCTCTTCTTAAGATCAGCAATCTCCTGCTCCAGATGTTCCAGGTGTTGTTCAGCTCGACTCAGATCAGCTTTCTCCTGAGCTCTGATTCATCTCCGTCACCTCCGAGCGCCTTTTTTCCATGGAGCTGATCATCTCATTAAACATCTTCTCGTTATCATCTACTGCTTCCTGTGAACGTTTCTGTTACAACACACACCATACATACACACAGAGGTAGAGTTAGAGAGTGGGTCTTTACATGTGTGTGTGTGTGTGTGTGTGTGTGTGTGTGTGTGTGTGTGTGTGTGTGTGTGTGTGTGTGCACGCATGCATGTGTGTTCACTCTTCACCCTAATAATTCCCACAGTCTGTTTCAGCTCCTGCACCATCTTCTGCTTCTCCAGGATCTTCTGCTGGGATTTCATCTCTTCCTCCTTTAGTTCATTCTAAAATACATTTTAAATAAATTGCATCGTGTTTTACAGATTTTGTAGAAAAATTTCTTGTTATTGTCTCTAGAACTATAATAAAGTAACTGAAATGATCATGTTTTTAACCACAGATTACTTGATACTTTTGTGTATTGTGTAAAAATAATATTTTTAAAAACAAAGTAAAGTAAAGTAAAGTTTTCACAAGTAAAAACCAACAGCATGTGGTGTCAGTGATTCACCAGTAGAGGCCGCTTTTGTGTTGACAGCAGAGCAGGAAATAAGTAAGCAATGTATAAAATCCCTGGGCACGGTGGTTGTGGTGGCTTAGTGGTTAGCACGTTCGCCTCACACACCGCCAGGGTCCAGGTTCGATTCCCGTCTCGGCCATGTGTGTGTGGAGTTTGTGCCTGTTCTCCCCGTGCCTCAGGGGGGTTTTCCCCGGTTTCCCCCGGTCCAAAAACATGCATGGTAGGTTGATTGGCACCTTGGAAAATTGTCCCTAGTGTGTGTGTGTGTGTGCCCTGCGATGGGTTGGCATTCCATCCAGGGTGTATCCTGCCTTAATGCCCATAGACGCCTGAGATAGGCACAGACTCCCCGTGACCCGAGGGAAGATTGGATAAAGCGCTAGAAGATGAATGAATGAATGAATGAATGTATATAATCCCCTTTCTATGTACTGTTTAATTATACTCATGAATTTTTATATTATTAATTTATTTAATATTATTTATTCAGAGCTATTCTATATTAGAGCCTTAAAAACCTGTAGATATGTAAATACTTTACACTGCTAATAATGCACTTATGGTTACTTCTTGTTGCCCTATACCATAACATGTGAACTTCCTGCATTAAATTTCCCCATAAGTGAAAGTGTGTGTATGTGTGTGTGTGTGTGTGTGTGTGTGTCTGCCCTGAGACGGACAGGCGACTTATACAAAGTTGATTTTATTATCGCATCTTGAGCTTGCTTGTTATCAGAATAGTGTCCAGATCCATCATTACAAGTGTGATATCACTATTTAAAGTACAATGAGTGTTATAATATAATATAATAAAATAATAAAATCCAGTTCTCACCTGTTTTTTATGTCTTTCTGCAGTAGTTGAAACTGTATCGTGTCCTTTATGTTCATCCATCGTACACAAGTAACAGATGAAGCTTTGGTCAGTACGACAGTAGATCTCGATCAGTTTGTCGTGCTGAGAGCAGATCTTCTCTTGGAGATCTACACAGGCTTCAACTAACTTGTGCTTCTTAAAAGCCTGAGACTGATAATGAGGTTTAAGATGATCTTCACAATACGAGGCCAGACACACCAGACAGGACTTGACAGCTTTGTATTTTCTCCCAGTGCAGAAATCACACTCCACATCTCCAGGTCCAGTGTAACAGTGAGCAGGAGAAGCAGCTTGGAGTTCAGTCTTCTTCAGTTTCTCCACCACTTCAGCCAGCATGTTGTTCCTGCGTAGAACAGGCCTTGGAGTGAAAGTCTCTCTACACTGGGGACAGCTGTAGATCCCCTTCACATCCTCCTGATCCCAACAGCCATTAATACACACCTTACAGAAACTGTGACCACAGGGAAGAGCTACTGGATCCTTCAGGAGATCCAGACACACTGCACAGCTGAACTGATCCTGACAAAAGATCTACTGAAATACTCGCTTCTGCCATTTTCCTACTCTGTGTGTGAGAAGAACAAAACGAGAGAGCTAAGAGAGAGAGCGCGAGACTGAGTTCTCTGAGTTTCGTTTTCTCTGAAATGAACTTCCTGTGTTGTGTGTGTGTGTGTGTGTGTGTGTGTGTGTGTGTGTGTTATAGTGTGACACACATAGTGGGTGTGGCTTGAAACAGAGATTTCAGACCTGTAAATAACACTGTAGTGTTATAACAGGAGATATTTTCTGATATAAACAGATCTATTGAAGTCTAATTTGTTGTTTGTAGTGAATTTGAATGTGGGTTTAATAATAACAGAAATATAAAACTGACAGCATTCAGACTCTTTACTCAGTACATGATGTTTTTGTAGGTGTAATGTGACAAACTCACCACCTCTGGATTTAAGGATCTTCTCTGTTTGATCTCTGCAGTGTCTTCAACATCTGTCATGTGAATTAGTGATTGTCTGTAAATTAAGCATTTCTCATAGCTTTAATTTATTATTAAAACTAAAAGTTTTAGAGACTGCTGATGAAAAACACACCCACAGCATGACATTTTATCTCTCACAAATGTGCTTTTTCTGCACCTCATCTTGTAATTTACATATTGTGTGATGTTTGTGTTCCACTGATTTCAGTTCAGCCCTTAATACGTTTTCAGTCGTGATGTCATTTTATTTTATCCAGTTAAATCCTCGGTCCTTTTCATCCAAAAACATCTTTCATGCATTAGGATAATATGGATGTTATGCAGGAAGAAGAAGAAAAACCTCACAGGTGAGTCGTAACTCCGTATCCTGAACGCAGTGTATAGACCAGGGGTCCCCAAACTTTTTTTTTCTGAGAGGGCCACATCATTTTTCCTTTCTTTAATGGGGGTCAGTTTATAAAAGAAAATATATTATTATGATTATTATAATTAATTATTCAATTATTATCATTTTAACTGTATGCATTATACCTTCTAATGCTAGAATACTTTATTCTTTTGTCATGCACCACACACAAATCATTTCTTTTCAAGAGATATATTAATCAACTCTCACTCACTTTACACCTGAATATAAAAGTCAAATCTCTCTGTATAGTCAGTGTATCACTGTTTTATCTTAATGTGCGTCATCGCTCGCTTCTTCTCGGATAGAATGAGGTTAGGATTCGCTGTGTTGGGATCCACAGTCAGATAACAGAAAGCTATAGTGAGAAAACGTCTACAGGTTAGAAGTTAAGTGTGTGTGTGTGTTGTGTGTAAAAGTATGTGGTGTGTGTGTGTGTGTGTTGCAGGAAAATTTATGAGGAAATAAAACACACAATCCGCACATGTGTGGGGTTTTATTATATTTTTCAAATTAATTAAATAAAATTAATTTAAAACACTAATTATGACTCCCGCACTGAATATACAGCTCCCTCCGAAAAGACACAAGGATGTGATAGTGGAGTAAAAAGTAGTCAATTTGCTCTTCTGTTTGCTGTCAATAACAAGCATTGACCAGCAGAGTGCGCTGTTTACACATTAATGAAGTGAACGTTTATTTGCTTTTACAACAAATATGTGAAAATATATGCGGATCGAACATTCAGCATGTAATTCTTTGAGTCGTTACCATTAAATACAACTATTTGAACAGACTATTTGATTTTTTTTTTTTTGCAAATTGCATATTTTTCATTTCTTCACAAGGAAAACAAATGTGTCTAAACCAGTTTTAAACCGTAATTAATTTGCCTTTCATACATGAAGACCATATAAAATGAAGAAAAGGAAAATATCTGAAAAAGATCTAGGTTCCTTTGAAACATATATTTTAGCCACTACTAAGTTATCTTCTTCAGGAGTACAAAAGATTGAGCGCCGTATGAATCCATGTATCGCTCGTTCTTCCTTTTTTCAATTCACCATACATGACCATTTCAATACTATTTATATTGTAGCATTCGTTCAGACAATAATCAGACAATTTATCCTCTGAACGCTTTATTTCAGTTTCTCCGGGTTATTGTTCTGGCCATAACCCATTTACATTTGCAATATTTAGCAGACGTGGAATGACCGGAATATGTTTTTATATTGAATTTGTCGGGTTTACGATTTGATTGCCAACTGAAAAACAAAAGAACAAATGATACATAGATTGAAAAGACTCTGTACATATTCAAAACTGTGATTTTGATCACAAACAAATCAACTGAACGATATTTTAGAATGTATTTACCTCAGAAGACTAAACAAATAACTGCAGTTAGCGAAAATAGTGATACACAACATTTCCATATTCAGCCTGGAGGTGGAGTAGAAACTGCTGGAACTGGAGATAGCACAGGGATTTGGAAGAGAATATAATTAATAACCTCCATCACCGGTTTCATAACATGATCATATTTAGATGTTTGGCACAGAGAACTTGTTATTGAAAAACACACTGGAGAATGAAATATTTGCCTCCTGTTACGCGAGAGTGCAACCACGTGTATACTGCCATCTTCTGGTGAAATATTGAAAATATTGAATAGCTTTTTTGTATGTGTGTATTTTATACTTTGGTCCACAGCGCTGACGGGCCGCATATT
This sequence comes from Kryptopterus vitreolus, assembly GCA_030449085.1. Taxonomy (NCBI): domain Eukaryota; kingdom Metazoa; phylum Chordata; class Actinopteri; order Siluriformes; family Siluridae; genus Kryptopterus; species Kryptopterus vitreolus. The sequence continues at coordinate 18,270,344 of JACRUU010000026.1, forward strand.
ATTGATTTTATGACGGCAGCTGCGCGGCGGGTGGGGGTAAACTTAAAACAAGGGCCACATTTGGACATGTTTGTTTGAGGAGGACGTTCGCCTCACACCTCCAAGATCTAGGTTCGATTCCCATATTGGTCATGTGTGTGTGGAGTTTGTGCATGTTCTCCCCGTCCCTCAGGGTTTTTTTCTCCGGGTTCTCCGGTTTCCTCCCCCGGTCCAAAAACATGCACGGTAGGTTGATTGGCACCTTGGAAAATTCTCCCTAGTGTGTGAATGTGTGTGTGAATGTGAGTGTGTCCTGCGTTGGGCATGGCATTCCATCCAGGGTGTATCCTGCCTTAATGCCCATAGACGCCTGAGATACAGACTCCCCGTGACCCGAGGGAAGATCGGATAAAGCGGTAGAAGATGTTTGAGGAGGAACAGCGCCCTCTGTAGATCAGGCAGTAGAATGTTACCTGGACAAAGTGGATGAGGTGTGTGTGAAAGCTGCTCTTCTCTTAAAGATCTCCTGCTCCAGATCTTCCAGGTGTTTTTTCCCTCACACATTGTTTTCCGTACAATAGATGCTGAAATGAGTTTTCTCTGAAATGAACTTTCTGTTTCAGTGTATATTAAAGCAGGACACAGAGAGTAGGCGTGGTTTTAAAGAGAGAGAAAAAGTTCAGACTTTAATGGAAAAGTGTAGAAATGCACTGTGTGTGTGTGTGTGTGTGTGTGTGTGTGTGTGTGTGTGTGTGTGTGTTATGGTGTGACACACAGTGTGGGCGTGGCTCAAACGCTGAGATTTCATTCCTGTAAGACAGCGGGTCCCCATCTGTTTTTGTGCCATGGCCCGGATTAATGTCAGACAATATTTTCATGGAGTGGCCTTTAGGTGTGGCGGATATGTGACTCTTATACTTCTGAACTGTGACGCCGCACCTCTTCTGTGACATCATGTGGTGCGCTCTTTCATTATGGTGCGATATTACAGTCATAAATAATTTGTTTGGCTGTAAACTCTGTATAAAGCGAGTATCAGCTGGGACACCTTACTTACTTTGTCTCCTTACCATACATTACTACTTACTGGAGTAATGCAGCAGGACATGCTGGAATAATGTATGGATTCCACATGCTTTGTTTATCTGATAAAGTAAAATACATTTCTTACAAGAAAATTCATGAATGTTATCTGGCAAGTTAATAAAGAAAATTAAAAGTGACTACTTTTACAATCAAGTTTTTTGGCTGATCTAATACAAGAAGTGTTTTATTCTGGAAGGACGTAATTCACTAATTATGTAATGATTCACTAATTCCAATTCTGCTGAAAAATATCAATATTTTATAATGAACGCGATTCTGATATTGGCTAAAATCCACATTCACAAATGTAAATATATTTTTATTTTGAAAAAGAATTCATTTAAATAATGAGAAATTATCATAGAACAAAAAAGCATTAAAAACATTTTCCTGTTTTTCAATAACCTGTAACTCTTTCCTCCGTTTTATATCATGTCTTACTCCACCTGTATCCGATTGTTGATTGTCATTGTTTTTTCCTCTGTTTTATTCTCTTATTGTAAGTGGTTGTGAACTGTTGGTAGTAGCAGTGGTTGTTCACCATTAGACACACTCTACTTCCCCTTAACTTCTCCAAATCCACTGTACTGTCCACTAAAAGCCTCAGCAATGAAGTTAGACCCTGTCAGTGACTGTTTAAACCCTTAGATCAGCTGGAGCTCTGTTCTTTATCCGACTCCAACATTTACAGCTTCATCTCCGGAACACAATGACATTCCAATACTGTGATATTTATTTAATGTTGCTTTCAGGAAAAGATTTTTACATTTACAAGTAGATCACAATCACTTTACAAGTGCCTCGTAAAAGTTCTTATAAAATTACAACAATAAGGAGACCAATTTAAAATATTTACATTGTAGGAGTATTTATGTTTATATTAATAATTATGGATAAAAAAATGAAAATGAAAAAATCAACAGAAATGTAACGTTTGTAGGTGTAACGGAGTAAAAATAAAGGTTAAATATATGCATAAATGGGACAGTGCTATCGTGGAATAAGGACCGCCCACAACAGAGATAACGAGACATTCTGTAGGTTAGTTGCGCGTTTTTAAGCCGCCAGAGAAATTAAGCTAAAAGTTATCAAAACACACAAATAACTGTTTAATTGTGGATAAATTCCTTTTTGAACGTGTTGGGAAACTGCTCATATGCATTCGGTGTCGAATGTTTTGTTTTATTCCGAGTTATCTTGACTTTGTCAGAATTGTAATTTGTGTAGAGATGATTTATTCTCCATACAACAATTCCTTATTCACACGCTGTTTCTCCATTGTGCAGGTATGTTATAGAAAATGTTGCTTTAATGTGTTTTACTCATTAATCATTTAATTAGTGAAGGGTTACGCGTGTTATCCACTAGCTGGGAGATGTTCCTTAAAATCTGAATCTATCGAATAGTATTTCTCTGGAGATGTTTTATTTGTTTGTATTATTGAATTGTTTTGTGAATGTCTCATTGTAACTGTTAAACATGAAAACTCATCCACTATACGATCACAAAGATAAAACAGTGGATTAAAAAGAAGATATTTGTCTTAAATAAACAGCACAGATAACGAGACATGTTGTGGAGCTGATTTATTCTCCATGCAACAATTCCTTATTCACATGTTGTTATTGACCTTAAATACCCAGAGGTGCGGGAAATACCCTAACATGTCTGCCTCCGAACTGCGCCTCCGAAACCGAAAGTTATAACGATATAACTCTTTTCGGCTCTTGATTATAAGCCACGTATTTCTTTCTACAGTTGCTAGGATATACACACACCAAAAACCTTACTGAGAGAGAAGGAGGAACGCGTTACTGTTTGTTGGCCACGCCGTTTATGTATGTGAACCAATCAACGCAAGGAATGTATACAATGCTAATTTGCATAAAGTTCTAGCCAATCGTCTGTGAGAAGGGGGGGGACTTATACGGACTTCCTCGGTTAGGGGTTTCAATAAGGTTCAGTAATGAGGTTGGATGTTAATTCTTTTTTTCCTCTACGCTCCAAAATGTCTTATTTATTTGTATATTTTTATGTGTGCATTCATTTAAGACGTAAACAATGTGTATTCTAAGAGACCGGGGAGACAATCGGATGAATGTAAGTAAACACAAACACGCATTAGTCGTGGAATAAGGCGCCAGAGAAATCCGCATTATATTCAGCAGCCCGGACACGGAGTGAGGTGAGGAGCGGGTTTATAAAGAGAAGAAATTAGATTGGTGCAGGTGTGACTGGTTTAAACACACACACACACACACACACACACACACACACACACACACACACACACACACACACACACACACACACACACACTACCTTCCCAAAGGCTGGACATTTTGATTGGAAAGTTGTTGTTTTTCATTTTTTCTACTTTTAGAAATTAATATTTATTTTATGCCACAATGCTGCAGCATCATGATAAGATGTACTTCCATCAATGTCTTCGTGGTTGATTAATGACTTCAATCATGTGTAAGAAGATTCCATATAAGAACACAATTAATACTGCAATGGTTTAAGACAAGAACTCCAAGCAAACACAAAAGTATAGTATCCCAAAGTCTGACCCCAAGTTACAGGAATAAATAGATATTTATTAGATATTTATAAGTGTATATAATATTTTTAGAAATCCTTTTAGAAAGTCCTTAATCGGCAACCCACAGACCCAAAAAGGGCCTCTTCCATGAATGCTGATTTATTACAGTCCTGTAATGTGCTGTTTGTAATATGCTTTACATGTATGTATAATATAATACTTATATACGTATACTGTACTTTCTGAGAAGATTAAGAGCTGTCCAGTGGAATCTTAGTTGTACACATTGTGACCATTATGCCAGGGTGTTTTGTTTAAGCATGGGAGAGCCTATCATATTGTTTTAATCTAATTTCTGTCAGCTCACAGCATCCTCATACTTTATACAACACTGTTATGTGTCCAGCCTGACCAGGGGGATCACATGAAACATGAAGGGCATGGGTAATGTAGATATTGTACCATTCTTGAAGAAGGTACGGGTAACTATTGCACTCTTGCAGGAGACACACTTGTCAGATGTAGAACATTTGAAGCTTAAAAGAGACTGGATTGGTCATTTATTCTTTAGTTCATCTTCGTCAAATAAACAGGGAGTGGGCATTTCACAAATTTCTTTCTGATTATTTGTCACGTTTTAAGGATACTGACTTTATATCACAGATGGTCCTAAAATGTAATAATAAATGTAGTGGTCTGGGAAGTATGGCTGGAGATTTGAATTGTCATGGATAGTAGGTTGGATAGATCCTCTTTTACAAGATCATCTAGCTGTTTTTCACAGACTCTGCAAAATATGTTATTTAATTTACTACCTGGCATAAAAGAAAAATGTAGAGAACAGGAGAAAATTAGAAGAAGACGTCAAAACATTCGTATAGATTCATAAAACTTCCCATACAAAACATCTGGAATCCTTTAACCAGTGCCAGATGTAAACTGAATTCATAACTAGACTAATCAGAACATGTAGAGAAATTGATCATGTTTAGCAAACAGATGTGTTTCAATATGAGAATAAATTTAGTCACCTCTTACCAACTCAGCTATGAACACGCTGAATGGACCAATAAGGCAATTAAAACTACCAAGGGAGCAGATTTGTATGATAATATGATACAAAGGTTTTGTATAATAAATAAACTCCAGGTTTAAATATTTCTACAAGGGTATGTACACCTCCTCTTATGTACTCCAAGAATGTGCCACTTTTTTGGACCAGATACTCTTACCTTCTATTTCAGACAAGGTCTTCCTTAATGCCCTTTTAACCAAGGAAGACATTTTTGCAGCTATTCAATCTATGCCCAGTGAATTGAATTTTATAGACAATTTTGGCAATGTGCTGTCCCCTATTTTCATGCTAGTCGTTGACAATCTTTGGCAGGATGGTATTGTTCCGGATTTGTGGAGGACAGCTTCTATCAGCTTAATTCTCAAAAAAAGAGAAGAACCCACTGGATTGTGCCTCATATCGGCCAATCAGTTTACTCAATGTAGACCTCAAAATGGTGGCTAAAGACGCAGTTCATTGTTTGAAGAGAATCCTACCTAAAATCATTAAACCAGACCAAACTTCCTGTCTCACTCTTTTTCTAACTAAGATTTATGAATCTTTAATGCATGAATCCAAGGTGTTATAAAGCAGTGAGTATGCTTAATTTCCCCGATCTAGCTTTCTCCACTTTCACACGCCCTATCAATCTGTTTCCTAGTATCAAAATGATCTGCTAATTATTCCTACCCAATGGTATATGTGACCATATTCAGGACTTCGGTCTTCAAACCAATGTAGCTATACTTTACCAGTAATTGGAAAAAATGTCATTTTAAGCTAAAAAACCCCTTTTAAATGTGAATCCTAAATTCTGTGAAGATTCTCACACAGTGTAAACAACTTGATTCAGAAATTACCCATTTTAATCTATCATTTAATACTTTCTATTTTAAATCTTTCTCCTCCTTTAATTTCTGATTTCCTCTGTATTTTTCCTGTATTCTCCATCTCTCTTTACCGTCTCTCTCTCTCCCTAGTGTTTTTATTTGTTTCATGTGTATGTATTGTGGCGACTCACTCGCCGCTTCGGACTGAACACAAGCACGGAGAGTCATGACTGGGGGAAAAAATGGTGTTTATTGAGGACTGTGAAACTGAAAGTAAAACATAGAGAAAGTGTTCATGTCTGTTATTTGGGGATCAGGTGAGGAGTGGCTGGAGCGGGAAGAGGGAACGCGGAGATCTCTAGACGCGCTCTCCAATGTCAGGTCCCGATCAACGGGTGGCTTCGTCCTCCAGATCTCCATCAGCGCGTAGAGGTCAGGCTCATTTCCTGCCGCAGGGTTGTGGAGACTCCCAGATACCAGGCGCTGTGACAGTCTGGCGGGAATTCCTCATCCGCATCTGCCGTCTCACCTATCGTCGGAGGTCGGGGAAAAGAAACATGCACCATTAGTCGGGAGCCCAGACGTTCTCCATCTCAACCGCCGTCCGACGGCCTTTTATTGAAGATAATGAAAGTGCCACTCCGGGATAAGATCCAGCCATGTCTCGTTGAGGACGCCCGGCCTCTCTCTCATGAGTTCAGATTGTGTTATATGTTTCACGATTATTAAATGTATTATATTCACAAGTGATTATATATGTGTTCTGATCATGATATCCACTTGATCTTACTACATACTCAGATATTTTATAATGGTACTCTTTAATGCCCAGGAAGACTAATTTTGTTAAAACATGTACAAATAATTCCTACAGTTATAAAAGTTAGACCAAAAGTATTCAGACACCTCAGAATGTTCTTGTTGCAGATCATTTTTAGTTAATCATCAAAATTTGAGTGCAACGAAATTTGAAAAAAGGGTACAGATGAAGGATTTGGGATTTTATTTAGTCTCCACAGAACTCCTCACATAATTCATGAATACATTCATAAAAGATTTAACATGAGAGTAACTACATCAGTATTCTCTGATTATTGCCCTCCATTTTGTTCATTTCTCTCTCTTTCGTATAATCTACACATAATTAATGTTGTAGTTCAGGGAGAAATTAAATCTGACTCCTGAGTTATAATTTTAATAAATACTTTCACATACATTTCATTTACAATCACAAAACCTCATAAATGCATTATAATGTATAATCCAGAACCCAGCATATAGAGGGCAAGTGAATGTGGTGTGGACTGTGTGGAGGAGATTTATCGTATCAGAGACGTTGTAGAAGGACAGAATTCCTGCACTGTGATCCACATACACTCCTATTCTGGAGGACGCTGGACCTCGGAGTGCAGTTTTAATGTTGTTGTGATAGAAAGAGACAGAGGAAGAAGAACAGTCCAGACTCCAGGACTGACTGTTGCCTCCAAACATGCTCTCGTAACACCATCCTTTCCTGCTGATCTCTTTATATGAGACTGATATAAAAACACGACCGCTCCACTCCACCTCCCAGTAACAGCGTCCACACACACTCTCCTTACACGACACCTGCACCCAGTAGTCAAATCTCTCTGGATGATGAGAATATCTCTGTTCTGTTTTACTGCATGTCACGGCTCTGTTCTTCTCAGACAGAATGAGGTGAGGATTTGCTGTGTTGGGATCCAGAGTCAGATAACAGAAATCTATAAGAATAAAATGTACACAGATTAGATATTAATCACAGGATTTATAATAAGTGTGTGTGAGACAACTGTGTGTGTTTCTGTCCTCCTAATGCTGCTCTATATTAAATATTTAAAATATTACACGAGTCATCAGGGAGAAATAGATCAGATTTTTATACACACTTGTTTACACTGTGTGTGTGTGTGTGTGTGTTACACCTACATTGCAGAAAATCTCCTCTGGTCTTTGGTTCTGAGTGTAAAATCATCTGAACTCCTGCAGCTGTGGAGACACAGAGACAAAATGGAGAGTGAAAAATTCGGTGTAAACATTTGACATCATAAATATGAAAGTTTTGATGTTTTGCTGGTATCAGACGCGTCAGTGATGTCACCAGTGAGGAAACTTTCCAGATTTGAGTTGAAGCATCAACCACGATATTCTAGATTAGTTCTTCTGACTGTCAGGTGAATTTATATTGATGTCATTTACCATTTTATAATCACCCGCCACTTCCCACCCAACACACAGCTCTACTTATATGACATTTATCATCTGGGGAGAGGAAAGACTAATATGTGCTTCCTCAGAGACATGAGAATCCAGACAACTGCATCTTTTCAATCTGCTGCTCATGCTGTCTCACAAGGCAGTGGAACACCTTCAGAGGAGAACACTATCTACCTTCTTCTTCATACGTGATCTCCACTTATTCCTGTTCCATCACATTTCTCTCCCTCTTTAATGTGATACACAACAAATACATCATTTACAACACAAATATTTATTTACCTTTGTGTACGGATTTTGTAGAGATTTCTGCCTGACAGATTTCCTCCAGTCGTTTTTTCAGATCTGAGACGGATTTCCTCACTCCATCAAATGAGTGATGTTGATTGAAGGTGAATTTGGGCGAGTCGTCACATCCAGGAGAAACACAGAGAGACGGGAAACTCTACAGAGAGGAAACACATCATAGAGAAGGAGAAAAGTGTAGGAGAGGAACGAATGAATCTCAGACTGAATCAGACCAATGACACACTTGTGATCACAGACAGGAACATTTATTGTTGCTGTAATGAGTGTTTAGGAGGAACAGCGCCCTCTGTAGATCAAACAGTGAGTGTTACCTGGAGGAAGTGGATGTGATCAGGTGTGTGTAAAAGCTGCTCCAGATCACTGACTCTCTTCTTAAGATCAGCAATCTCCTGCTCCAGATGTTCCAGGTGTTGTTCTGCTCGACTCAGATCATCTTTCTCCTGAGCTCTGATCATCTCCGTCACCTCCGAGCGCCTTTTCTCCATGGAGCTGATCATCTCGTTAAAGATCTTCTCGTTATCATCTACTGCTTCCTGTGAACGTCTCTGTTACAACATACATCATATAAATACACAAAACACATAGTTAGAGAGTGCGTCTTTGCATGTGTGTGTGTCTGTGTTTGTGTGTGTGCACGTGTTCACTCTTCACCTTAATAGTTCCCACAGTCTGTTTCAGCTCCTGCACCTATCTTCTGCTTCTCTTGGATTTTCTTGCTGGGATTTCATCTGTTCCTCCTTTAGATCATTCTGAGACTAAATAAAATACATTTTAAATAAATATCATCGTGTTTTACAGATTTATAGTAAATTAGTTCAAATTTTGTTTGAGAACTATAAACATTACATTTACAGAAACATGACCAGGGATATTCTCTGTACTGAAATACGGAGTACTTTACATTATTTTCTCTTTACCAAAAAATCTGGTTCCTCACTGTTCCCAGTTAACACACACTACACACAGCTCACAGTTCAATCCTGTTCTTGTGTAGGGGTTTATATGTTATATGGTTGTGTGGGTTTTATTCGGGTTCTCTGGTTTCCCTCTCCTTCACTAAATCATTCATTCATATTCTACCACTTTATCCGATCTTCCCTCTGGCCGCGGGGAGCCTGTGCCTTTCTCGGGCGTCTTGGTGCACCAAGGCAGGCCACACCCTGTATGGAATACCAACCCATACAGACCTATACACACACACTCATACACTAGATACAATTTTCCAAGGTGCCAATGTTTTTGGACTGAGGAGTAAACCAGTGAACCCGGAGAAAAAAAACCCAGGGGCACGGAAACATGCAAACTCCACATACACATGGAGGAGGTGGGAATCGAACCCCGAGTCGAACGTGCTAACCACAAAAGCCACCGTGCCCCATTCACTAAATCATAATCATGTGGAATAGTTACACAATCTTGTTCAACTCACTTGTTTTACTCACTGTATGTATATAATTGCCTTTGTATGTATATCACGGCCCCCCTTTGGTTTATCCGGAGAGAAACTAGGCATAATTAAAATCCGGCAGCCGTTTTTCCACTTTGTATTTTTGAGTTGTGTTCATATGACTTTAAGCTCTTTGGGGCTGGTTATCTCAGAAAGTCTAAGAGTACATCAAATACTACGTGGATTAAATAATAAATAAAACACAATAGAAAGTAACAATATTATTACAAATGATTAATTTATTGTAAATAATTTAAATTTCAGTATGATAATAACAACTGTTGAAGATCTTGAACATAGTCATGTGATCACTTTGAAAATGCTGTAAGAATGTTATGTGTAAAGGTGCACTGACCGGTGGAACCTGTTTCACACGTTACAAAACACTGAATAGAAATAAGATTAGAAATAGTACATGTATAAATGATAAATATATAATGTTGATCAGTTCTCACCTGTTTTTTATTTCTTTCTGCAGTAGTTGAAACTGTATCGTGTCCTTTATGTTCATCCGTCATACACAAGTAACAGATGAAGCTTTGGTCAGTACGACAGTAGATCTCGATCAGTTTGTCGTGCTGAGAGCAGATCTTCTCTTGGAGATCTACACAGGCTTCAACTAACTCATGTGCTTCTTAAAAGCCTGAGACTGATAATGAGGTTTAAGATGATCTTCACAATACGAAGCCAGACACACCAGACAGGACTTGACGGCTTTGTATTTTCTCCTAGTGCAGGAATCACACTCCACATCTCCAGCTCCAGCGTAACAGTACATAGGCGTTACATCCATTTTCTTTAAATTCCTCATAACTTCAGCCAGCATGTTGTTCCTGTGTAGAACAGGCCTGGGAGTGAAAGTCTTTCTACACTGGGGACAGCTGTAGATCCTCCACTGATCCTCCTGATCCCAGCAGCCATTAATACACACCTTACAGAAATTGTGGCCACAGGAAGTAGTTACTGGATCCTTCAGGAGATCCAGACACACTGCGCAGTTGAACTGATCCTGATCTACAGCCTCGGCCATTTCTTGTTTTCACAATGAGAAACCGAGCGTCTGAGTTTTTCTCTTCTCTACTTTCTGTTTCGATGGGTATTAAAGCATGGGAATGAGAGTGGGCGTGGCTTTGTCGTAACAAGTTCAGAATGTTAAAGAAAAATGACAGTCAGTTAAAGTATTTCATTGTAGTTAATGACATGATTGTCACGAGTTAACTTACATTTACAGCATTTGGCAGACGGCCTTATCCAGAGCCACTTACAACTGAGGGTTAAGGGCCTTGCTCAAGGGCCCACTAGTGGTGGTAGCTTGGTGGTTGTGTGGTGAATCTGCGATCTTCTGGTCAGGGGCCAATGCCTTACCCACTGAGCCGTCACCTCGAAATGTACTTTAATATAATACATTTACAAGCATTAAATTCTCGAATCAACACATTATTACACGCATATGTTCATGTTTATAACTATGAAATCAACAAATTGTAAATTGTTTTTGTAAAGGTTTTTAAAATAATGATGGTGTTTTAAATAGCGTAACGCAACTAGCACATTATAACAACATCATCATCTACACAACATCACATTACACATCATCATCTACACAACATCATCATCTACACATCACATCATACACATCACAACCCATAAAACATCATCATCTACACAACACCTCATCACATCTACACAACCTCATCTACATCTACACAACACAACACATACACATCATTACACAACATCATCATCTACACATCACATTACACAACCCCATCATCTACACCACCTCATCATCTACACAACCTCATCATCTATACAACATCACATTACGCAACTTCATCATCTACACAACATTGCATTACACAACCTCATCATCTACACAACATCACATTACACAACCTCATCATCTACACAACACCACATTGTTTGTGATCTTCAGGCCCTCAGGGGCCACTACATTTAAAACAGTGCTGATTGTGTAATGGAGATCACTGCATGGGATGATGAACACCTTCAGAAATCATTATGTGTGAAAGCAGTTCTTCACGTGGTCCACAAACGCAGGTTAAATCTGGATCATGTAAAGAAGTAATCATGCGTGAACATGCTCCACAAACACCCCCATCTTCTCTGGAACAAATCTCTTCCTGAGAATGATAAGGACAGAAGATGTGATGATGTGATGAATTATGTGATGATTCACTAAGTACAATTCTGCTGAAAAATATTAATATTTTATAATGAATCTAATTCTGTTATTGGCTAAAATCCACATTCACAAATGTAAATACATTTTTATTTTGAAAAAGAATTAATTTAACTAATGAGAAATTATCATAGACCAAAAAAGCATTAAAAAACATTTTCCGGTTTTCAATGACCTGTAACTCTTTCCTCCGTTTTATATCATGTCTCACTCCACCTGTATCCGATTGTTGATTGTCATTGTTTTTTCCTCTGTTTTATTCTCTTATTGTAAGTGGTTGTGAACTGTTGGTAGAAGCAGTGGTTGTTCACCATTAGACACACTCTACTTCCCCTTAACTTCTCCAAATCCACTGTACTGTCCACTAAAAGCCTCAGCAATGAAGTCACACCCTGTCAGTGACTGTTTAAACCCTTAGATCAGCTGGAGCTCTGTTCTTTATCCGACTCCACCATTTACAGCTTCATCTCCGGAACACAATGACATTCCAATACTGTGATATTTATTTGATGTTGCTTTCAGGAAAAGATTTTTACATTTACAAGTATCCACTAGCTGGGAGATGTTCCTTAAAATCTGAATCTAATTGAATAGTATTTCTCTGGAGATGTTTTATTTGTTTGTATTATTGAATTGTTTTGTGAATGTCTCATTGAAAACGTTTATTGTAACTGTTAAACATGAAAACTCATCCACTATACGATCACAAAGATAAAACAGTGGATTAAAAAGAAGATATTTGTTTTAAATAAACAGCAGAGATAACGAGACATGTTGTGGAGCTGATTTATTCTCCATGCAACAATTCCTTATTCACATGCTGTTATCGCCCTTAAATACCCAGAGGTGCGGGAAATACCCTAACATGTCTGCCTCCGAACTGCGCCTCCGAAACCGAAAGTTATAACGATATAACTCTTTTCGGCTCTTAATTATAAGCCACGTATTTCTTTCTACAGTTGCTAGGATATACACACACCAAAAACCTTACAGCAGGGGTCTCAGACTCGCGGCTCGCGGGCCAACTGCGGCCCCCGGGACGATCATTTGCGGCCCCCGTTTTAATAAGAAAGATTGACGTCAATGCGGCCCGCAAGATTGTTGTTACGGCAAGCGGTGAAGAAGCAGAAGTAGCAGAATTGACTTTAGAAGAACAAAGAGCTTTTATTTTAACAGCCCAGGTGTAACCTAGAAGTACGTCATCTTAAAGACAATACAACGAACTCATACCCCGAACCAGAACCATGCCTCTGCACGTCAGCCTGGCTCATGGTTCCTTCCCTCACACACACACACGTCTCTTGTTGTGTGCGGAGCTGAACGAACCAATCATGGTGAGGTATATGGCTCTGGAGGGCGGGACATCGGCTGGGCTGTCCAGTGCCTCGCTCACTCACTCACCCATTCACTCCTCCAGTAAGGTGGGCGGAGGAGAAGCCACAGTCATCCGCTCCTCTCAGCTCAGAAATGAAGGAGATGCTGTGATCTGTGATCCAGCCTGTGTCTGTGTCTGTAGCCATCTCCATCATAACCGATCCCGCTCATTGAGGTGCTGTGTGTTTGTTCTTCTCACAAACTCCGTCCTATTTATTGTAGGCGCGTCGCGGGTGAAACTGAAACTTAACAGTAAATGCGTTTATATGGACACTTGAGAAATTCGGATAACTGCCGCTATCCGATACGATTGGAGAAGGAGAACTCCGATTTAGCTGCCCAGATCTCTCTGCCATGTACACGCCTTTCTCTGATAACGATCGGAAAGAGAAAGTGCGCATGCGCCACAGCTCCGTGCAACTGAAAGTCAAAGTTAAACCCGAGATTGACTTCGAGTGGAATCACATATTACACAACCTGCAGTGCAATTCTGCACTCAAAGCCAAGTTCAGGGAGGAGAGTGGAGATGCAGACAAGCTTCTGCAATTTTTGAGAGAGTTGACCCCAACTTCCCTGAACTTTCCAGAATGTTCAAGCGGACCATGTGCCTTTTTTGGGAGTACATACTTGTGTGAGAAGCTCTTCTCCTCCTTGAACTTCAATAAAACACACACACACACACACACACACGGGACAATTTTCCAAGGTGACAATCAACCTACCGTGCATGTTTTTGGACCGATGGGGGGGGGGGGAAACCGGAGAACCCGGAGAAAAAACCCCTGAGGCACGGGGAGAACATGCACAAACTCCACACACACATGGCCGAGACGGGAAACAAACCCGGACCCTAGCGGTGTGAGGCGAACTAAGCCACCGTGCCCCCCTATGTTCAGAACAGTTCATGTTTAATGTTCCATTCATGTTCATAAAGTTAAAGGTTAAGGAACTGTTAAATCAGACATTCATTTTTAAATTTATTTATTTAATTCATTATTTTGTGTTAAAAATAAAGATATTTGAGAACATTGGAATGATCATGAGGGGCACGGTGGCGTAGTGGTTAGCACATTCGCCTCACACCGCCAGGATCCGGGTTCGATTCCCGTCTCGGTCATGTGTGTGTGGAGTTTGCATGTTCTCCCTGTGCCTCAGGGGGTTTTTCTCCGGGTTCTCCGGTTTCACCCCGGTCCAAAAACATGCACGGTAGGTTGATTGGCACCTTGAAAAATTGTCCCTAGCGTATGAATGTGTGTGTGAATGTGTGTGTGTGCCCTGCGATGGGTTGGCATTCCATCCAGGGTGTATCCTGCCTTAATGCCCATAGACGCCTGAGATCGGCACAGGCTCCCTGCGACCCGAGGGAAGATCGGATAAAGCGGTAGAAGATGAATGAATGAATGATCATGAACATTGGAAATCCTGATGCGGCCCAGCCTCACCCAGCCTCTGCCTCCAGCGGCCCCCAGGTAAATTGAGTTTGAGACCCCTGCCTTACAGAGAGAGAAGGAGGAATGCGTTACTGTTTGTTGGCCACGCTGTTTATGTATGTGACCCAATCAACGCAAGGAATATATACAGTGCTAATTTGCATAAAGTGCTAGCCAATCATCTGTGAGAAAGGGCGGGACTTGTACGGACTTCCTCGGTTACGGGTTTCAATAAGGTTCAGTAATGAGGTTGGATGTTAATTTTTTTTCCTCTACGCTCCAAAATGTCTTATTTATTTGTATATTTTTATGTGTGCATTCATTTAAGACGTAAACAATGCGTATTCTAAGAGACCGGGGAGACAATCGGATGAATGTAATTAAACACAAGCACGCATTAGTCGTGGAATAAGGCGCCAGAGAAATCCGCATTATATTCAGCAGCCCGGACACGGAGTGAGGTGAGGAGCGGGTTTATAAAGAGAAGAAATTAGATTGGTTGCAGGTGTGACTGGTTAACACACTCACACACACACACACACACACACACACACACACACATTACCTTCCCAAAGGCTGGACATTTTGATTGGAAAGCTGTTGTTTTTCATGTTTTCTACTTTTAGAAATGAATATTTATTTTATGCGACAATGCTGCAGCATCATGATAAGATGTACTTCCATCAATGTCTTCGTGGTTGATTAATGACTTCAATCATGCGTAAGAAGATTCCATATAAGAACACAATTAATACTGCAATGGTTTAAGACAAGAACTCCAAGCAAACACAAAAGTATAGTATCCCAAAGTCCAAGCTTTATTCCAGAACAGAGTTGTACAGTTCCATGGAAATGCTTAAAGTTACAGCAAAATCACACCCTTTTATACCAGCTTTCTTATTCCATATAACAACTTTATATTTTTAATTTGATAATGGTTATATCATGGCACTTTTTAGAAAGGCAATTTTCTTCTTTTTAATCCTGAATCAAATGCACTGTTTTATCTTTGTCATCGTATAGTGGATGAGTTTTAATGTTTAACAGTTACAATAAACATTTTCAATGAGACATTCACAAAGCAATTCAATAATACAAGCAAATACAACATCTCCAGAGAAATACAGAGCTTTACAGAGCTGGATCTTTCAAAAAAAAAAAATTCCAGACAGATGAAATGATTTTGATCTGCAGCAAATCCTCTGCAAATTCAAGTCAAGTCAAGAGGTTTTATTGTCATTTCAATCACATATAGCTGACTGTGTACACAGTGAAATGAGACAACGTTTCTCCAGGACGCTGGTGCTACACAAAACAACATACATCACAAAAACAAGAACACAATGCTGAGGACGAGACCAAGTTTGTCCTAGCTACATCGTGTGCAGCCTAGTGCAAACAACGCAAAGACAGAATAGGACTGTGTTGACAACACGAGACAGTGCATAACAGACAACTAACACAATATAAAATAAAAAAAACACAACAACGACCTAGTGCAAAGTATTGTAAACAGTTGTATCAGTTTGGCAAGTGTGCAAAAGAACAAGTAGAACAGCAGTGATAAAAAGTAGATGTGCAAAATGTGCATGTAAACAGTAACACTGTCAGTGAAGCAGTATATACAATAAACATGTAAAGACCAGTAATGAGGTAGATAAATAAATAAAGCAATGGAATGCTGTGTGGATGGTGTTTGAGTGTACGTCTGCGTCCAGTTCCACTTAGTTCTATGTGTAGCCATCAGAAATCTGATGGCTTGAGGGAAAAAACTATTGCATTATCTGGTTGTGAGAGCCCGAATGCTTCGGAACCTCTTCCCTGATGGCAATAGTGTAAAGAGTGTGTGTGAGGGGTGTGTGATGTCGTCCACAATGCTGGTAGCTTTGCGGATGCAGTGTGTGTTGTAAATGTTCGTGACAGAGGGGAGAGACACTCCGATGATCTTTTCAGCTGTCCTCACTATCGCTGTAGGGTCTTGCGATCCGTGACGGTGCAGTTCCCAAACCAGGCAGTGATGCAGCTGCTCAGGATGCTCTCGATGGTCCCTCTGTAGAACATGGTCAGGATGGGGCTTGGCAGATGTGCTTTCCTCAGCCTTCTCAGGAAGTAGAGACGCTGCTGGGCTTTCTTACTGATGGAGCTGGTGTTGAGTGACCAGTTGAGCTTCTCCGTCAGATGGACACCGAGGAATTTGGTGTTCTTTACGATCTCCATGGAGGATCCATTGATGTACAATCGAGAATGGTCACTCTGTGCTCTCCTAAAGTCAACAAACATCTCTTTAGTTTTGTCCACGTTCAGAGACAGAGATCCTCTTTTACAAGATCAGATAAAAGCAAAATGAACAAAGTGACCCACCATAACACAATGAAATAACACAAGCAGCACATCAACACACCAAAAAAACTCCAAAGAAGCAACACAAACAAAAGCAAAGGTGGGAAACTTAAAACAAAAGGCAACGAGGAGCAGGTGGGGAAAATTAGGCGGTAAGGGACAGGGAATAGGGCATAGGGGGCAAAGGGCTCAAAGGCGACCCCTAGTGGTCCAGGCAGCCCAGGTCCAGAGTCAGACAGTTATCATCCCATTAATTGCATCTAAATATTTAAATTTTGTTACAGCATGTACAAATAATTTATACAGTTATAAAAGACAGGAGAGGACAGAAGAGGACAGGAGAGGAGAGGAGAGTAGAGGTGAGGTGAGGTGATGAAAGGTCGGAGAATGTATTCACCTGTGACATTTGTTCCTTTAGGCGGTACCGACGGCAGCAGCGAGGACAACGAGTGCACAACGTCTCTCCCCAGGCGGCAGCTGGATCGCATCGCTACACTCCGAAAAAGTTTGAACTCCCGGGTGAAACGGAGGACGTTGCGTCGTTAAACCGTCCTTGGGAAAACGCCGCGGGATCACGGGGCGTATATATATATATATATATATATATATATATATATATATATATATATATATATACAGATGAAGGATTTGGGATTTTTATTTATTCTTTCACTCGTCTCCAAAGAATTCTTCACACAATTCATAAATACTGAGGAGTCGCTATTTAACATGAGAGTAACTACATCAGTATTCTCCTGATTATTGTCCTCCTTTTTATTCATCTCTCTCTCTCTCTCTCAGGTTAAACATTTAGCACAATCATCTCTGTACTTTTACTTTCATTATAGAAACTGTATTCATTATTGTTACAGATTCTGTACACAGAATTAACTGTTATATTTCAGGAGAAATTAAATCTGACTGCTCAGTTATAATTTTCATAAATAGTTTAATATACATTTCATTTTCGATCATAAAATCTAATAACTGCATTATAATCTATAATCCAGAAGCCAGCGTATAGAGGGTGAGTGAATGTGGTGTGGACTGTGTGGAGGAGATTCATCGTATCAGAGACGTTGTAGAAGGACAGAATTCCTGCACTGTGATCCACATACACTCCTATTCTGGAGGACGCTGGACCTCGGAGTGCAGTTTTAATGTTGTTGTGATAAAAAGAGACAGAGGAAGAAGAACAGTCCAGACTCCAGGACTGACTGTTGCGTCCAAATAAACTCTCGCCACCCCATCCTTTCCTGCTGCTCTCTTTATATGAGACTGATATAAACACATGACCGCTCCACTCCACCTCCCAGTAACAGCGTCCACACACACTCTCCTTACACAACACCTGCACCCATATGTTCAATCTCTCTGGATGATCAGAATATCTCTGTTTTGTATCACTCCATGCCACGACTCTGTTCTTCTCAGACAGAATGAGGTGAGGATTTGCTGTGTTGGGATCCAGAGTCAGATAACAGAAGTCTATAAGAATAAAATGTACACAGATTAGATATTAATCACAGGATTTATAATAAGTGTGTGTGAGACACCTGTGGTGTTTCTGTCCTCCTAATGCTGCTCTATATGAAATATTTTAAATATTACACATCATCAGTCATCAGGGAGAAATGGATCAGATTTAGATAAACAATACACACATGTTTACACTGTGTGCGTGTGTGTGTGTGTGTGTGTGTGTGTGTGTGTGTGTGTGGGTTACACCTACACTGCAGAAAATCTCCTCGGGTCTTCGGTTCTGAGTGTAAAATCATCTGAACTCCTGCAGCTGTGGAGACACAGAGACAAAATGGAGCGTGAAAAATAAAGTGTAAACATTTGACATCATAAATATGAAAGTTTTGATGCTTTGCTGGTATCAGACACGTCAGTGATGTCACCAGTGAGGAAACTTTCCAGATTTGAATTGAAGCATCAAATACGATATTCTAGATCAGTTCTTCTGACTGTCTGGTGAGTTTATCTTGATGTCATTTACCATTTTATGGTCACCTGCCACTTCCCACCCAACACACAGCTCTACTTATATGACATTTATCATCTGGGGAGAGGGGGGGCAAGGTGGCTTAGTGGTTAGCACGTTCGCCTCACACCACCAGGGTCTGGGTTCAATTCCTGTCTCGGCCATGTGTGTGTGGAGTTTGTGCATGTTCTCCCCGTGTCTCAGGGGGTCCATCCAGGGTGTATTCTGTCTTAATGCCCATAGACGCCTGAGATAGGCACAGACTCCCCGCGACCCGAGGAAAGATTGGATAAAGCGGTAGAAGATGAATGAATGAATCTGGGGAGAGGAAAGACTAATAAAATGCTTCCTCAGAGACATGAGAATCCAGACAACTGCATCTTTTCAATCTGCTGCTCATGCTGTCTCACAAGGCAGTGGAACACCTTCAGAGGAGAACGCTATCTACCTTCTTCTGCATACGTGACCTCCACTTATTCCTGCTCCATCACATTTCTCTCCCTCTTTAATGTGATACACAACAAATACACCATTTACAACACAATTATTTATTTACCTTGTGGGCGGATTTTGTAGATTTCTGCCTGACAGATTTCCTCCAGTCGTTTTTTCAGATCTGAGACAGATTTGCTCACTCCATCAAATGAGTGATGTTGATTGAAGGTGAATTTGGGTGAGTCGTCACATCCAGGAGAAACACAGAGAGACGGGAAACTCTACAGAGAGGAAACACATCATAGAAAAGGAGAAAAGTGTAGGAGAGGAACGAATGAATCTCAGACTGAATCAGACCAAAGACACACTTGTGATCTCAGACAGGAACATTTATTGTTGCTGTAATGAGAGTTTAGGAGGAACAGCGCCCTCTGTAGATCAGACAGTGAGTGTTACCTGGAGGAAGTGGATGTGATCAGGTGTGTGTAAAAGCTGTTCCAGATCACTGACTCTCTTCTTAAGATCAGCAATCTCCTGCTCCAGATGTTCCAGGTGTTGTTCAGCTCGACTCAGATCAGCTTTCTCCTGAGCTCTGATCATCTCCGTCACCTCCGAGCGCCTTTTCTCCATGGAGCTGATCATCTCATTAAAGATCTTCTCGTTATCCTCTACTGCTTCCTGTGAATGCCTCTGTTACAACACACACACACACATTAATTGAGAGATGATTTTAATAGTCGCTAAGTAGATGTTTGTGTGTGTGTGTGTGTGTGTGTGCGTGTGTCTTCACCTTAATAGTATTCACAGCCTGTTTCAGCACCTGCATCTTCTGCTTCTCCTGAATCTTCTGCTGGGATTTCATCTGTTCCTCCTTTAGTTCATTCTGAGACCAAATAACATACATTTTAAATAAATATCAACGTGTTTTACAGATTCATAGTAAATGAATTAAAAATTTGTTTGAGAACTATAAATATAAAATTTTTGTTACAGTGATATTTTTGATCAGTGATATACCAGTGATATACCAGTGATATTCTCTGTACTGAAATACAGAATACACTTACAGTCAGACTACACACAGCTCACAGCTCAATCCTGTTCTTGTGTAGGGGTTTATATGTTATAGAGTTGTGTGAGTTTTATTCGGGTTCTCTGGTTTCAAACTCCGCCGCAGCCCTGCAGTGTTTTGTTCCAACCCTGCTCCAACATACATACCATGTAGTTTTCAAATAAGCCTTAATGACTTTATTAATGGGATCAGGTTTTTTACTTATAGTTGAAGCTAAACTCTGAAGGTCCTTCTGGAAGGTAGTTTAACACACCTGGTTTGGAGTGAATTTGAATAACATAAAAATCCTTACAAAATCATATTTATTAGCAGACGATGAAGGAAGCGAAAGAAGGCAGGAGAAATTATTCGCACACTTTGAGGATGTCACGTGCTCTCTCTCTCCTCGCTCCTCCCCGCTCTTTGAGGGCCTCCGAGCCCGAGGAGGATACCGTGAGGGCCTTCGAGCCCGAGGAGGATGCCGTGAGGGCCTCCGAGCCCGAGGACACGCCCCGTAGGGCCTCCAAGCCCGAGGATACGCCTCGTTGGGCCTCCGAGCCCGAGGACACGCCCCGTAGGGCCTCCAAGCCCGAGGACACGCCCAGTAGGGCCTCCGAGCCCGAGGACCTGCCTGTTCCACCCAGGCCCTCTGTTCAGTCTGTCCCATCAGTCCCTGTCCCGCCGGCTCCGCCCAGGTCCCCTGTCCCGCCTGTTCCACCCAGGCCCACTGTCCCGTCAGTCCCTGTCCCGCCGGCTCCGCCCTGGTCCACCGTCCCGTCAGTCCCAGTCCCGCCGGCTCCGCCCTGGCCCACTGTCCCGCCGGCTCTGCCCAGGCCCACCGTCCCGTCAGTCCCAGTCCCGCCGGCTCCGCCCTGGCCCACTGTCCCGCCGGCTCTGCCCAGGCCCACCGTCCCGTCAGTCCCAGTCCCGCCGGCTCCGCCCTGGTCCACCGTCCCGTCAGTCCCAGTCCCGCCGGCTCCGACCTGGCCCACTGTCCCGCCGGCTCTGCCCTGGTTCCCAGGGAAGCCGGAACCTCCTGGCCCCCCTGACCCGGCCGACTTCCCTGGCCCGCCCTCCCTCACCTATTTAGTTTCGGAGCGTCTTGAATCCGCTCCTAGGAGGGGGGGTAATGTCACGGGGCTCTCTCTCTCTCTCCTCGCTCCTCCCCGCTCTTTCCCCCACACACACTCACAAATTGGCCTCAGCTGTTCGTGATTCTCCCTCTCCCTATATAAGCCCGGTTTTCCCAACATTCCCGGTCCGGGCTCGTAGCTATCACGTAGTGTCTTGGACACGGACGCTCTATAGAAATTTATGAATGTTTAACCTTTTGTCTGTTTCCAGTCTGTTTCCGTTTCCCGGTCTACCAAGTCCGCCACCGCTCTCCGGTACTCCCGGTACCACCGGCTCCCTAGCCTGTCTGGCCCAGAAGGGCAGAGGCCTGCAGAGCTTCAACCATAATTTAAAAACACCTGATCCAAGTCATTAAGGCTTATTAGAAAACTACATGCTACGTATGTTGGAGCAGGGTTGTAAGAAAATATGCAGGGTTGTTGCCCTCCAGTAACAGAGTTTGACACCCCTGATCTCGAGCCTGATCACCTGTAGACCAATTTATGAGGTCTTGGAAAAGACTGGAGTTGTGTTCATTTGACATTAAGCTCGTTTAGACTTTGAGATAATCAGTCTCAGAGTTCTCTTTTACATTCCACAATTACTTCACATTCTGTTTTCATTTACTTAAAGGTGTGGCTGGTCCTCGAAAAATGAAACCAGTGGTGTTACATCATATACTATGTGGATTAAATATAAACATAATAGAAAGTAACAGTATTATTACAAATGATTATTTTACTGTAAATAATTTAAATGTCAGTATTATTATAACATTGTTGAAGATCTTGAGCATGGTCATGTGATCACTTTGAAAATGCTGTAAGAATGTTATCTGTGTAAAGGTGCACTGACTGGTGTAACCTGTTTCACACTTTACAAAAGACCGAATAGAAATAAGATAGTATAGTACGTGTATAAATGATAAATATATAATGTTGATCAGTTCTCACCTGTTTTTTAGTTCTTTCCGCAGTAGTTGAAACTGTATCGTGTCCTTTATGTTCATCCGTCATACACAAGTAACAGATGAAGCTTTGGTCAGTACGACAGTAGATCTCGATCAGTTTGTCGTGCTGAGAGCAGATCTTCTCTTGGAGATCTACACAGGCTTCAACTAACTTGTGCTTCTTAAAAGCCTGAGACTGATAATGAGGTTTAAGATGATCTTCACAAAAGGAGGCCAGACACACCAGACAGGACTTGACGGCTTTGTATTTTCTCCCAGTGCAGGAATCACACTCCACATCTCCAGGTCCAGCATAACAGTGAGCAAGAGAAGCAGCTTGGAGTTCATTCTTCTTCAGTTTCTCCACCACTTCAGCCAGCATGTTGTTCCTGCGTAGAACCGGCCTTGGAGTGAAAGTCTCTCTACACTGGGGACAGCTGTAGATCCCCTTCACATTCTCCTGATCCCAGCAGCCATTAATACACACCTTACAGAAACTGTGACCACAGGGAAGAGTCACTGGATCCTTCAGAAGATCCAGACACACTGCACAGCTGAACTGATCCTGATCTACTGAAATACTCGCTTCTGCCATTTTCCTGCTCTGTGTATGTGAGTTTTGTTTTCTCTGAAATGAGCTTCCTGGTTGTGTGTGTGTTTGTGTGTGTGTGTTATAGTGTGTCACACAGAGTGGGTGTGGCTTTACACAGAGTTCAGGTCTGTAATGAACAGTGTATTCTTACAACAGGAGAACAGTAGACAACCCTGTATATTGTTGAATAAATTGTGCATAGTTAAAAGAATGACAGAGAATGTTAAATATTAGATAAACATTTTCAGCCATTTTTAAACGTTAACTGTTTAAATGTTTTAGATCTGTTATATTTGCAATAGAAATAATGTTTACTATAAAATAAAGAAATATCAGATTTAATTGAATAAATTGAGTGAAATCTTGAGAAGAACTCTTTTTATACTTTACAATGCAGTTTTGGATGATCTCTTATTAGAAAAATTGAAGGATCTTCTATATGAAGGCGTTATTAAACATGTGAGAAATGGTGGACTGGCGGATTTGAGGAAACACATCTCATTCCTAAAGCTATTAAAGTTTATAAATGTTTAGGTAATTGGTGTTTGATTAACCTTTTAAACTCTGATTATAATTTATTGCCTTGTTTTTTTGCTCAATTTCTAACACTCAAATTGAATAATAACTGGGGCTGTTAATCTTTACAAATATTCAGTTTAAATTGATCACATGATTGTATCTGTTGTAAATGTACCTTATGTTCATTCTGTTCAAGTGTTTAATTCTATAATCAACATGCACATGTAGAAATATGGATGGTTTATGTTAATGTATGATTATTATTAGTGAAACCAAATTCATCATAGAGCATGAAGACTAAATATTCTTGTAAATGTTTTAAAGTAATGATGGTGTTTTAAATAACGTATTAAATAACGTAAATTTCCACGTGGACGTTTTTAAATTCTGGATTTCAAAGCAACTGTAAATGTGCACGCGCATTCATCTTAAATACTAGACGTTGTCACGTGATGTATGCGTGCACTCTGTAGGTGTGTTTTATTTGGATTTTTCGCAAAACTCGATAATATCAAATCAACATCGTTAAAACTCCAATTACTACATTATTGTAGAAGATATACTGAATATCGTACACTCCACCTCGAGCCTTTCAGTATATTTATTTATTCAAAAAGACCAAAAGTATTCAGACACAACAATATCTGTTTTTGCAGATCATATCTAGTTCATCACCAAAAACTACATTTAAAAAGAGGTAAAGATGAAGGTTTTTTTGGCTTTGTTTATTCTTTCAGAATCCACTCGTCTCCACAGAATTCCTCACACAATTCATAAATACTGAGGAGTCAAGAAGATTTGGTACGAGAGTAACTACATCAGTATTCTCCTGATTATTGTCCTCCATTTTATTCATATCTCTCTCTCTCTCTCTCTCAGGTTAAACATTTAGCACAATCCTCTCTGTACTTTTACTTTCATTCTAGAAACATCCTACATTCTGTATTTATTATTGTTACAGATTCTGTACACAGAATTAATGTTGTAGTTCAGGGAGAAATTAAATCTGACTCCTCAGTTATAATTTTAATAAATAGTTTTATATACATTTCATTTTTGATCACAAAATCTCATAACTGTATTATAACGTATCCAGAAGCCAGCATATAGAGGGTGAGTGAATGTGGTGTGGACTGTGTGGAGGAGATTCATCGTATCAGAGACGTTGTAGAAGGACAGAATTCCTGCACTGTGATCCACATACACTCCTATTCTGGCGGACGCTGGACCTCGGAGATCAGTTTTAATGTTGTTGTGATAGAAAGAGACAGAGGAAGAAGAACAGACCAGACTCCAGGACTGACTGTTGTGTCCAAACCTACACTCATCACCCCATCCTTTCCTGGTGATCTCTTTATATGAGACTGATATGTCCACATCACCACTCCACTCCACCTCCCAGTAACAGCGTCCACACACACTCTCCTTACACAACACCTGAGACCAGGAGTCAAATCTCTCTGGATGATCAGAATATCTCTGTTCTGTATCACTCCATGCCACGACTCTGTTCTTCTCAGACAGAATGAGGTAAGGATTTGCTGTGTTGGGATCCAGAGTCAGATAACAGAAATCTATAAGAATTAAATGTACACAGATTAGATATTAATCACAGGATGTATAATAAGTGTGTGAGAGACACGTGTGTGTTTCTGTCCTCCTAATGCTGCTCTATATGAAATAATTTAAATATTACACATCATCAGTCATCAGGGAGAAATGGATCAGAATTAGATCAACAATACACACTGGTTTAAACTGTGTGTGTGTGTGTGTGTGTGTGTGTGTGTGTGTGTGTGTGTGTGTGTGTGTGTGTGTGTTACACCTACACTGCAGAAAATCTCCTCTGGTCTTTGGTTCTGAGGGTAAAATCATCTGAACCGCTGCAGCTGTGGAGACACAGAGACAAAATGAAGAGTGAAAAATGAAGTGTAAACATTTGACATCATAAATATGAAAGTTTTGATGCTTTGCTGGTATCAGACGCGTCAGTGATGTCACCAGTGAGGAAACTTTCCAGATTTGAATTTAAGCATCAACTACGATATTCTAGATTAGTTCTGACTGTCTGGTGAGTTTATATTGATGTCATTTACCATTTTATGGTCACCTGCCACTTCCCACCCAACACACAGCTCTACTTATTTAACATTTATCATCTGGGGAGAGGAAAGACTAATACATGCTTCCTCAGAGACATGACAATCCAGACAACTGCATCTTTTCAATCTGCTGCTCATGCTGTCTCACAAGGCAGTGGAACACCTTCAGAGAAGAATGCTATCTACCTTCTTCTTCATACGTGACCTCCACTTATTCCTGTTCCATCACATTTCTCTCCCTCTTTACTGTGATACACAACAAATACATCATTTACAACACAAATATTTATTTACCTTGTGGGCGGATTCTGTAGATTTCCTCCTGACAGATTTCCTCCAGTCGTTTTTTCAGATCTGAGACAGATTTCCTCACTCCATCAAATGAGTGATGTTGATTGAAGGTGAATTTGGGTGAGTCGTCACATCCAGGAGAAACACAGAGAGACGGGAAACTCTACAGAGAGGAAACACATCATAGAGAAGGAGAAAAGTGTAGGAGAGGAACGAATGAATCTCAGACTGAATCAGACCAAAGACACACTTGTGATCTCAGACAGGAACATTTATTGTTTCTGTAAATGAGTGTTTAGGAGGAACAGCGCCCTCTGTAGATCAGACAGTGAGTGTTACCTGGAGGAAGTGGATGTGATCAGGTGTGTGTAAAAGCTGTTCCATATCACTGACTCTCTTCTTAAGATCAGCAATCTCCTGCTCCAGATGTTCCAGGTGTTGTTCAGCTCGACTCAGATCAGCTTTCTCCTGAGCTCTGATCATCTCTGTCACCTCCGAGCGCCTTTTCACCATGGAGCTGATCATCTCATTAAACATCTTCTCGTTATCATCTACTGCTTCCTGTGAACATTTCTGTTACAACACACACCATACATACACACAGAGGTAGAGTTAGAGAGTGTGTCTTTGCATGTGTGTGTGTGTGTGTGTGTGTGTGTGTGTGTGTGTGTGTGTGTGCACGCATGCATGTGTGTTCACTCTTCACCCTAATAATTCCCACAGTTTGTTTCAGCTCCTGCACCTTCTTCTGCTTCTCCTGGATCTTCTGCTGGGATTTCATCTGTTCCTCCTTTAGTTCATTCTAAAATACATTTTAAATAAATTGCATCGTGTTTTACAGATTTTGTAGCAAAAGTTCTTGTTATTGTCTCTAGAACTATAATAAAGTAACTGAAATGATCATGTTTTTAACCACAGATTACGTGATACATTTGTGTATTGTGTAAAAATAATATTTTTAAAGTATTAAAAATAATCTCACAAGTAAAAACAAACAGCATGTGGTGTCAGTGATTCACCAGTAGAGGCCGCTTTTGTGTTGACAGCAGACCAGGAAATAAGTAAGCAATGTATATAATCTCGAGGCACGGTGGCTTAGTGGTTAGTACGTTCGCCTCACACCGCCAGGGTCCAGGTTCGATTCCCGTCTCGGCCATGTGTGTGTAGAGTTTGTGCATGTTCTCCTCGTGCCTCAGGGGGTTTTTCTCCGGTTTTCCCCGGTTTCCCCCGGTCCAAAAACATGCATGGTAGGTTGATTGGCACCTTGGAAAATTGTCCCTAGTGTGTGTGTGTGTGTGTGTGTGTGTGTGTGTGTGCCCTGCAATGGGTTGGCATTCCATCCAGGGTGTATCCTGCCTTAATGCCCATAGACGCCTGAGATAGACACAGGCTCCCCGTGACCCGAGGGAAGATCGGATAAAGCGGTAGAAGATGAATGAATGAATGTATATAATCCCCTTTATATGTACTGTTTAATTATACTCATGAATTTTTATATTATTAATTTATTTACTATTATTTATTCAGAGCTATTCTATATTAGAGCCTTAAAAACCTGTAGATATGTAAATACTTTACACTGCTAATAATGCACTTATGGTTACTTCCTGTTGCCCTATACCATAACATGTGAACTTCCTGCATTAAATTTCCCCATAAGTGAAAGTGTGTGTGTGTGTGTGTGTGTGTGTGTGTGTGTGTGTGTGTGTGTGTGTGTGTGTGTGTGTGTGTCTGCCCTGAGACGGACAGGCGACTTATACAAAGTGAATTATCGCATCTTGAGCTTGTTGTTATCAGAATAGTGTCCAGATCCATCATTACAAGTGTGATATCACTATTTAAAGTACAATGAGTGTTATAATATAATATAATATAATAATAATATCCAGTTCTTACCTGTTTTTTATTTCTTTCTGCAGTAGTTGAAACTGTATCGTGTCCTTTATGTTCATCCATAGTACACAAGTAACAGATGAAGCTTTGGTCAGTACGACAGTAGATCTCGATCAGTTTGTCGTGCTGAGAGCAGATCTTCTCTTGGAGATCTACACAGGCTTCAACTAACTTGTGCTTCTTAAAAGCCTGAGACTGATAATGAGGTTTAAGATGATCTTCACAATACGAGGCCAGACACACCAGACACGACTTGACGGCTTTGTGTTTTCTCCCAGTGCAGAAATCACACTCCACATCTCCAGGTCCAGTGTAACAGTGAGCAGGAGAAGCAGCTTGGAGTTCAGTCTTCTTCAGTTTCTCCACCACTTCAGCCAGCATATTGTTCCTGCGTAGAACAGGCCTTGGAGTGAATGTCTCTCTACACTGGGGACAGCTGTAGATCTCCTTCACATCCTCCTGATCCCAACAGCCATTAATACACACCTTACAGAAACTGTGACCACAGGGAAGAGTCAATGGATCCTTCAGGAGATCCAGACACACTGGGCAGCTGAACTGATCCACTGACAAAAGATCTACTGAAATACTCGCTTCTGCCATTTTCCTTTGAGTTCTCTGGGTTTCGTTTTCTCTGAAATGACTTCCTGGTTGTGTGTGTGTGTGTGTGTGTGTGTGTGTGTGTGTGTGTGTGTGTGTGTGTTATAGTGTGACACACATAGTGGGCGTGGCTTTGAACAGAGATTTCAGACCTGTAAAGAACACTATAGTGTTATAACAGGAGATATTTTCTGATATAAACAGATCTATTGAAGTCTAATTTGTTGTTTGTAGTGAATTTGAATGTGGGTTTAATAATAACAGAAATATAAAACTGACAGCATTCAGACTCAGTACTTTATTCAGACTTTACTCAGTACATGATGTTTTTGCAGCTGTAATGCAACAAACTCACCACATCTGGATTTAAGGATCTGTCATGTGAATTAGTGATTGTCTGTAAATTAAGCATTTCCCATATCTTTAATTTATTATTAAAACTAAAAGTTTTAGAGACTGCTGATGAAAAACACACCCACAGCATGATAGTTTATCTCTCACAAATGTGCGTTTTCTGCACCTCATCTTGTAATTTCCTTATTGTGTGATGTTTGTGTTCCACTGATTTCAGTTCAGCCCTTAATACGTTTTCAGTCGTGATGTCATTTTATTTTATCCAGTTAAATCCTCGGTCCTTTTCACCCAAAAACATCTTTCATGCATTAGGATAATATGGATGTTATGCAGGAAGAAGAAGAAAAACCTCACAGGTGAGTCGTAACTCCGTATCCTGAACGCAGTGTATAGACCAGGGGTCCCCAAACTTTTTTTTTCTGAGAGGGACACATCATTTTTCCTTTCTTTAATGGGGGTCAGTTTATAAAAGAAAATATATTATTACGATTATTATAATTAATTATTCAATTATCATTTTAACTGTATGCATTATACCTTCTAATGCTAGAATACTTTATTCTTTTATCATGCATTGCACACAAATGATCATTTCTTTTCAAGAGATATATTAATCAACTCTCACTCTCTTTACACCTGAGTATAAAAGTCAAATCTCTCTGTATAGTCAGTGTATCACTGTTTTATCTTACTGTGCGTCATCGCTCGCTTCTTCTCAGATAGAATGAGGTTAGAATTCGCTGTGTTGGGATCCACAGTCAGATAACAGAAAGCTATAGTGAGAAAACGTCTACAGGTTAGAAGTTAATAGCAGGATTTATAATAAGTGTGTTTTTATTATAAAATTAATTAAATAAAATTAATTTAAAACACTAATTATGACTCCCGCACTGAATATACAGCTCCCTCCGAAAAGACACAAGGATGTGATAGTGGAGTAAAAAGTAGTCAATTTGCTCTTCTGTTTGCTGTCAATAACAAGCATTGACCAGCAGAGTGCGCTGTTTACACATTAATGAAGTGAACGTTTATTTGCTTTTACAACAAATATGTGAAAATATATGCGGATCGAACATTCAGCATGTAATTCTTTGAGTCGTTACCATTAAATACAACTATTTGAACAGACTATTTGATGATTTTTTTCGCAAATTGCATACTTTTCATTTCTTCACAAGGAAAACAAATGTGTCTAAACCAGTTTTAAACCGTAATTAATTTGCCTTTCATACATGAAAACCATATAAAATGAAGAAAAGGAAAATATCTGAAAAAGATCTAGGTTCCTTTGAAACATATATTTTAGCCACTACTAAGTTATCTTCTTCAGAAGTACAAAAGATTGAGCGCCGTATGAATCCGTGTATCACTCGTTCTTCCTTTTTTCAATTGACCATACATGACCATTTCAATACCATTTATATTGTAGCATTCGTTCAGACAATAATCAGACAATTTATCCTCAGTGAACGCTTTATTTCAGTTTCTCCGGGTTATTGTTCTGGCCATAACCCATTTACATTTGCAATATTTAGCAGACGTGGAATGACCGGAATATGTTTTTATATTGAATTTGTGGGGTTTACGATTTGATTGTCAACTGAAAAACAAAAGAACAAATGATACATAGATTGAAAAGACTCTGTACATATTCAAAACTGTGATTTTGATCACAAACAAATCAACTGAACGATATTTTAGAATGTACTTACCTCAGAAGACTAAACAAATAACTGCAGTTAGCGAAAATAGTGATACACAACATTTCCATATTCAGCCGGGAGGTGGAGTAGAAACTGCTGGAACTGGAGATAGCACAGGGATTTGAAGAGAATATAATTAATAACCTTCATCACCGGTTTCATAACATGATCATATTTAGATGTTTGGCACAGAGAACTTGTTATTGAAAAACACACTGGAGAATGAAATATTTGCCTCCTGTTACGCGAGAGTGTAGCCACGTGTCTACTGCCATCTTCTGGTGAAATATTGAAAATATCGAATAGCTTTTTTGTATGTGTGTATTTTATACTTTGGTTCACAGCGCATATTATCGATTTCATGGCAGCTGCGGGGCGGGTGGGAGTACATTTAAAACAGACCACATTTGGCCATGTCTGTTTGAGGAGGACGTTCGCCTCACACCTCCAAGATCTAGGTTCGATTCCCATATTGGTCATGTGTGTGTGGAGTTTGTGCATGTTCTCCTCATCCCTCAGGGTTTTTTTCTCTGAGTTCTCCGGTTTCCTCCCCCGGTCCAAAAACATGCACGGTAGGTAGATTGGCACCTTGGAAAATTGTCCCTAGTGTGTGAATGTGTGTGTGAATGTGAGTGTGTCCTGCGTTGGGTATGGCATTCCATCCAGGGTGTATCCTGCCTTAATGCCCATAGACGCCTGAGATAGACACAGACTCCCCGTGACCCGAGGGAAGATCGGATATAGCGGTAGAAGATGTTTGAGGAGGAACAGCGCCTCTGTAGATCAGGCAGTAGAATGTTACCTGGACAAAGTGGATGAGGTGTGTGTGAAAGCTGCTCCAGATAACTGACTCTTCTCTTAAAGATCTCCTGCTCCAGATGTTCCAGGTGTTTTTTCCCTCATGCATTGTTTTCCGTACAATAGATGCTGAAATGAGTTTTCTCTGAAATGAACTTTCTGTTTCAGTGTATATTAAAGCAGGACACAGAGAGTAGGCGTGGTTTTAAAGAGAGAGAAAAAGTTCAGACTTTAATGGAAAAGTGTAGAAATACACTGTGTGTGTGTGTGTGTGTGTGTGTGTGTGTGTGTGTGTGTGTGTGTGTGTGTGTGTGTTATGGTGTGACACACAGTGTGGGCGTGGCTCAAACGCTGAGATTTCATGCCTGTAAGACAGCGGGTCCCTATCTGTTTTTGTGCCATGGCCCGGATTAATGTCAGACAATATTTTCATGGAGTGGCCTTTAGGTGTGGCGGATATGTGACTCTTATACTTCTGAACTGTGACGCCGCACCTCTTCTGTGACATCATGTGGTGCGCTCTTTCATTATGGTGCGATATTACAGTCATAAATAATTCGTTTGGCTGTAAACTCTTTATAAAGCGAGTATCAGCTGGGACGCCTTACTTACTTTGTCTCCTTACCATACATTACTACTTACTGGAGTAATGCAGCAGGACATATTTGCTGGAATATTGTATGGATTCCACATGCTTTGTTTATCTGATAAAGTAAAATACATTTGTTACAAGAAAATTCATGAATGTTATCTGGCAAGTTAATAAAAAAAATTAAAAGTGACTTCTTTTACAATCAAGTTTTTTGGCTGATCTAATACAAGAAGTGTTTTATTCTGGAAGGACGTAATTCACTAATTATGTGATGATCCACTAATTACAATTCTGCTGAAAAATATCAATATTTTATAATCAACCCGATTCTGTTATTGGCTAAAATCCACATTCAAAAATGTAAATATATTTTTATTTTTAAAAAGAATTCATTTAAATAATGAGAAATTATCATAGAACAAAAAAGTCTTACTTTTTTTTCTTCTTTTCAATGACCTGTAACTCTTTCGTCCGTTTTATATCGTGTCTCACGCCACATGTATCTGTTTTTTCCTCTGTTTTATTCTCTTATTCTAGGTGGTTGTGAACTGTTGGTAGTAGCAGTGGTTGTTCACCATTAGACACACTCTACTTCCCCTTAACTTCTCCAAATCCACTGTACTGTCCACTAAAAGCCTCAGCAATGAAGTCAGACCCTGTCAGTGACTGTTTAAACCCTTAGATCAGCTGGAGCTCTGTTCTTTATCCGACTCCAACCATTTACAGCTTCATCTCCGGAACACAATGACATTCCAATACTGTGATATTTATTTGATGTTGCTTTCAGGAAAAGATTTTTACATTTACAAGTAGATCACAATCACATTACAAGTGCCTCGTAAAAGTTCTTATAAAATTTCAACAATAAGGAGACCAATTTAAAATATTTACATTGTAGGAGGATTTATTTTTATATTAATAATTATGGATAAAAAAATGAAATAAACATATCAACAGAAATGTAAAGTTTGTAGGTGTAACGGAGTAAAAATAAAGGTTAAATATATGCATAAATGGGACAGCGCTATCGTGGAATAAGGACCACCCACAAAAGAGCTAACGAGACATGCTGTAGGTACGTTTTTAAGCCGCCAGAGAAATTAAGCTAAAAGTTATCAAAAAACACAAATAACTGGTTAATTGTGGATAAATCCCTTTTTGAACTTGTTGGGGTTCTGCTCATATGCGTTCGGCGTCGAGTGTTTTGTTTTATTTTGAGTTATCTTAATTGTGTAGAGCTGATTTATTCTCCATGCAACAATTCCTTATTCACATGCTGTTTATCCATTGTGCAGATATGTTATAGAAAATGTTGCTTTAATGTGTTTTACTGATTAATCACCATTTAATTAGTGAAGGGTTACGCGTGTTATCCACTAGCTGGGAGATGTTCCTTAAAATCTGAATTTAATTGAATAGTATTTCTCTGGAGATGTTTTATTTGTTTGTATTATTGAATTGTTTTGTGAATGTCTCATTGTAACTGTTAAACATGAAAACTCATCCACTATATGATCACAAAGATAAAACAGTGGATTAAAAAGAAGATATTTGTCTTAAATAAACAGCACAGATAACGAGACATGTTGTGGAGCTGATTTATTCTCCATGCAACAATTCCTTATTCACATGTTGTTATTGACCTTAAATACCCAGAGGTGCGGGAAATACCCTAACATGTCTGCCTCCGAACTGCGCCTCCGAAACCGAAAGTTATAACGATATAACTCTTTTCGGCTCTTGATTATAAGCCACGTATTTCTTTCTACAGTTGCTAGGATATACACACACCAAAAACCTTACAGAGAGAGAAGGAGGAACGCGTTACTGTTTGTTGGCCACGCTGTTTATGTATGTGGCCCAATCAACGCAAGGAATGTATACAGTTCTAATTTGCATAAAGTGCTAGCCATTCATCTGTGAGAAAGGGCGGGACTTGTACGGACTTCCTCGGTTATGGGTTTCAATAAGGTTCAGTAATGAGGTTGGATGTTAATTCTTTTTTTTCTTTACGCTCCAAAATGTCTTATTTATTTGTATATTTTTATGTGTGCATTCACTTAAGACGTAAACAATGTGTATTCTAAGAGACCGGAGAGACAATCGGATGAATGTAAGTAAACACAAACACTAGTGTTAGTCGTGGAATAAGGCGCCAGAGAAATCCGCATTATATTCAGCAGCCCGGACACGGATTGAGGTGAGGAGCGGGTTTATAAAGAGAAGAAATTAGATTGGTTGCAGGTGTGGCTGGTTAAAAAACACACACACACACACACACACACACACACACACACACACACACACACACACACACACACACACACACACACACATACATTACCTTCCCAAAGGCTGGACATTTTGATTGGAAAGCTGTTGTTTTTCATGTTTTCTACTGTTAGAAATGAATATTTATTTTATGCCACAATGCTGCAGCATCATGATAAGATGTACTTCCATCAATGTCTTCGTGGCTGATTAATGACTTCATATTGTTTTAACCTAATTTCTGTCAGCTCACAGCATCCTCATACTTTATACAACACTGTTATGTGTCCAGCCTGACCAGGGGGATCACATGAAACATGAAGGGCATGGGTAATGTAGATATTGTACCATTCTTGAAGAAGGTACGGGTAACTATTGCACTCTTGCAGGAGACACACAGATGTAGAACATTTGAAGCTTAAAAGAGACTGGATTGGTCATTTATTCTTTAGTTCATCTTCGTCAAATAAACAGGGTGTGGGCATTTTATTACATACAAAAATTCTATTTATTTCAGACCAGATTGAACAGGATCCTGGAGACAGATTTCTTTCTGATTATTTGTCACATTTTCAGGGTACTGACTTTATATCACAGATGCTCCTAAAATGTACTAATATATGTAGTGGTCTGGGAATTATGGCTGGAGATATGAATTGTCATGGATGGTAGGTTGGATAGATCCTCTTTTACAAGATCATCTAGCTGTTTTTCACAGACTCTGCAAAAGATGTTATTTAATTTACTACCTGGCATAAAAGAAAAATGTAGAGAACAGGAGAAAATTAGAAGAAGAGGTCAAAACATTGGTATAGATTCATAAAACCTACCACACAAAACATCTGGAATCCTTTAACCAGTGCCAGATGTAAACTGAATTCATAACTAGACTAATCAGAACATGTATAGAAATGTTTAGCAGGCAGAATGTGTTATCAATATGAGAATAAACTTAGTCACCTCTTATCTTATCAACTCAGCTATGAACAAGCTGAAAGGACCAATAAGGTAATTAAAATTACCAAGGGAGCAGTTCATTCATTCATCTTCTACCGCTTTATCCGATCTTCCCTCGGGTCACGGGGATCCTGTGCCTATCTCAGGAGTCTATGGGCATTAAGGCAGGATACACCCTGGATGGAATGCCAACCCATCGCAGAGCACACACACATTCACACACACACACACACACACACATTCATACACTAGGGACAATTTTCCAATGTGAAAATCAACCTACAGTGCATGTTTTTGGACCGGGGAGGAAACCGGAGAACCCGGAGAAAAACCTCCTTGAGGCACGGGGAGAACATGCAAACTCCACACACACATGGCCGAGACGGGAATCGAACCCGGGCCCTGGCGGTGTGAGGCGAACGTGCTAACCACTAAGCCACCGTGCCCCCAGGGAGCAGTTTTGAATGATAATATGATACAAAGGTTTTGTATGATAAATAAACTCCAGGTTTAAAGATTTCTACAAGGGTATGTACATCTCCTCTTATGTACCCCAAGACCCTGCCACTTTTTGGACCAGATACTCTTACCTTCTATTTCAGACAAGGTCTTCCTTAATGTCCCTTTAACCAAGGAAGACATTTTTGCAGCTATTCAATCTATGCCCAGTGAATTGAATGGCAGGATGGTCCTGTTCCGGATTTGTGGAGGACAGCTTCTATCAGCTTAATTCTCAAAAAAAGGGAAGAACCCACTGGATTGTGCCTCATATCGGCCAATCAGTTTACTCAATGTAGACCTCAAAATGGTGGCTAAAGACGCAGCTCATTGCTTGGAGAGAATCCTACCTAAAATCATTAAACCAGACCAAACTTCCTGTCTCACTCTTTTACTAACTAAGCTCTATGAATCGTTAATGCGTGAATTCAAGGTGTTATAAAGCAGTGAGTATGCTTAATTGCCCAGATGTAGCTTTCTCCACTTTCACACGCCCTATCTATGTTTCCTTGTATCAAAATTATCTGCTAATTATTTCCTACCCAATGGTATATGTGACCATATTCAGGACTTCGGTCTTCAAACCAATGTAAGTAAACTTTACCAATAATTGGAAAAAAATGGTATTTTAAGCTAAAAACCCCTTTTAAATGTGAATCCTAAATACTGTGACGATTCTCACACAGTGTAAACAACTTGATTCAGAAATTACCCATTTTAATCTATCATTTAATACTTTCTATTTTTTTATCTTTCTCCTCCTTTAATTTCTGATTTCCTCTGTATTTTTCCTGTATTCTCGATCTCTCTTTACCTTCTTACTCTCTCTCGCTAGCGTTTTTATTTGTTTCATGAAAATGTTGTTTATTGAGGACTGTGAAACTGAAAGTAAAACATAGAGAAAGTGTTCATGTCTGTTATTTGGGGATCAGGTGAGGAGTGGCTGGAGCGGGAGAGGGAACGTGGAGATCTCTAGACGCTCTCTCCAATGTCCGGTCCCGATCAACTGGCAGTTTCGTCCTCCATGTCTCCATCAGCGCAGTCTGGCGGGAATTCCTCATCCGCATCACCCGTCTCACCTATAGTGGGAGGTCGGGGAAAAGAAACATGCGCCATTAGTCCGGAGCCCAGACGTTCTCCATCTCAACTTCCATCCGACGTCCTTTTATTGAAGATTATGAAAGTGCCACTCCCGGATAAGATCCAGCCGTGTCTCGTTGAGGACGCCCGGCCTCTCTCTCATCCGCGCCAGGTTGCAGTGCCCTTGCACAATCCTGTTTGTTTGGAGCGCTTGCCCATCTCGGTAGATGACAGTATTGTGACAGTATGTTGTAGTATAGATTGTGTTATATGTTTCACGATTATTAAATGTATTATATTCACGAGTGATTATATCTGTGTTCTGTTCATGATCTCCAAGACGCTGAATATTGATCTTACTACATGCTCAAATATTTTATATTGGTACTCTTTAATGACCAGGAAGATAACCTTTACCAGGTTTAGTAAATCATTCTTTTGTCTGTCCGTGTAATGCCAGGCCAGCAGAGGGAGCCCTCACCAGAGTTCTAGAACCAGCTCCCCCTCTGCAACTGTTTCCTGTTTGGTAGCCTTATCTTCCTGGCTAACCATGTGCTCGATGCGAAGTATTGCCAGTTCCACTGCATACCAAGCGTCTTTTCTGTGATCTTGTTTGTTTGCCTGTGTTTTGACTTTTGCCTGTTCTTTTTGGATTACTCTTTTGGATTGCCCCTTTGTTTGATGATTGTTTGGACTGATACTTTGTTTTTGACCCCTTTGCCTGTGACCACGACTCTGAGTTTACCCTACCCCTTTACTTTGTGGAATAACTACAATAAACTTCTGCAAATGGATTCAGACTCGGCTTCCGCCTCACCTGCCTTACAGTCCGGCAGACAAACTGTTGTGTTATTGATTCTGTGTCAGTTAATTCCTAAAAATCTTTAAATATTTATAATTAGATATCATCCCATTAATTACATCAAAATATTTAAAGTCAAGCTAATTTTGTTACATGTACAAATAATTCATAGTTATAAAAGTTAGACCGAAAGTATTCAGACACCTCAGAATGTTGATCGTTTTTAGTTAATCATCACAACTTGAGCACAACGAAATTTGAAAAAAGGGTACAGATGAAGGATTTGGGATTTTTATTTATTCTTTCACTCGTCTCCACCGAATTCCTCGCACAATTCATAAATACTGAGGAGTCAAAAAGATTTAACATGAGAGTAACTACATCAGTATTCTCCTGATTATTGTCCTCCATTTTATTCCTCTCTCTCTCTCTCTCTCTCTCTCTCTCTCTCTCTCTCTCAGGTTAAACATTTAGCACAATCCTCTCTGTACTTTTACTTTCATTCTTGAAACATCCTTCATTCTGTATTTATTATTGTTACAGATTCTGTACACAGAATTAATGTTGTAGTTCAGGGAGAAATTAAATCTGACTCCTCAGTTATAATTGTAATAAATAGTTTTATATACATTTCATTTTCGATCACAAAATCTAATAACTGCATTATAATATATCCAGAAGCCAGCATATAGAGGGTGAGTGAATGTGGTGTGAACTGTGTGGAGGAGATTCATCGTATCAGAGACGTTGTAGAAGGACAGAATTCCTGCACTGTGATCCACATACACTCCTATTCTGGAGGACGCTGGACCTCGGAGTGCAGTTTTAATATTGTTGTGGTGGAAAGAGACAGAGGAAGAAGAACATTCCAGACTCCAGGACTGACTGTTGCCTCCAAACTCACAATCCCATCCTTTCCTGCTGATCTCTTTATATGAGACTGATATAAACACATGACCGCTCCACTCCACCTCCCAGTAACAGCGTCCACACACACTCTCCTTACACAACACCTGACACCAGGAGTCAAATCTCTCTGGATGATCAGAATATCTGTGTTTTGTATCATTGCGTGTCACGACTCTGTTCTTCTCAGACAGAATGAGTTGAGGATGTGCTGTGTTGGGATCCAGAGTCAGATAACATAAATCTGTAAGAATAAAATGTACACAGATTAGATGTTAATCACAGGATTTATAATAAGTGTGTGTGACACACCTGTGTGTGTTTCTGTCCTCCTAATGCTGCTCTATATGAAATATTTTAAATATTACACATCATCAGTCATCAGGGAGAAATGGATCAGATTTAGATAAACAATACACACATGTTTACACTGTGTGCGTGTGTGTGTGTGTGTGTGTGTGTGTGTGTGTGTGTGTGTGTGTGTGTGAGTGTGTTACACCTACACTGCAGAAAATCTCCTCTGGTCTTTGGTTCTGAGTGTAAAATCATCTGAACTCCTGCAGCTGTGGAGACACAGAGACAAAATGGAGAGTGAAAAATGAAGTGGAAACATTGGACATCATAAATATGAAAGTTTTGATGCTTTGCTGGTATCAGATGCGTCAGTGATGTCACCAGTGAGGAAACTTTCCAGATTTGAATTGAAGCATCAACTACGATATTCTAGATCAGTTCTTTTGTGTAACGGTGGACGCTGCACAGAGACACGGAGAACCGGAATTCAAACAAAAGGGATTTATTTAGATAAGGAACTCAGGAGACGCCGCTCAAACGGAGCGGCCAGACAGGCTAGGGAGCCTTGCGCTCTGCGCGCCGTGGTAACGGGAGTACCGGAGAGCGGGAGCGGCGGCGGACTTGGAAGTCCAGGAAACGGGAACACACTGGAAACGGGAAACAAACAAAGGTTAAGCATATATTATATTCTCTATAGAGTGTCCGTGTCCGCGACACTACGTGATAGCTACGAGCCCGGACCGGGAATGTTGGGAAAACCGGGCTTATATAGGGAGAGGGAGAATCACGAACAGCTGAGGCCGATTTGTAAGTGTGTGTGTGGGGGGGAGAGAGCAAGGAGGAGCGAGGAGAGAGAGAGAGAGAGCACCGTGACATTACCCCCCCCTCCTAGGAGTGGATTCAAGATGCTCCGAAACTAAATAGGGGAGGGAGGGCGGGCCAGGGAAGTCGGCCGGGTCAGGGGGGCCAGGAGGTTCCGGCGGGACAGTGGGCCAGGGGGCGGGACCAGGGCGGAGCCGGCGGGACTGGGACTGGAGCCAGGGCGGAGCCAGGCGGGACAGCCGGCGGGACGGTGGGACCAGGGCGGAGCCGGCGGCGGCGGACGGGACGGGAGTGGGCCAGGGCAGGGCGGAGCCGGCGGGACTGGGACTGACGGGACGGTGGGCCAGGGCGAAGTCGGCGGGACACTGAGGGAGAGCGGGCTGACTGGGCCAGGGCGGAGGGACGGGAGAGTGGGCCAGGACGGAGCCGGCAGGACAGTGGGCCAGGGCGGAGCCGGCGGGACTGGGACTGACGGGACGGTGGGCCCGGGCGGAGCCGGCGGGACTGGGACTGACGGGACAGTGGGCCAGGGCGGAGCCGGCGGGACTGATGGGACAGTGGGCCTGGGCGGGACAGGGGACCTGGGCGGAGTCGGCAGGACAGGGACTGACGGGACAGATTGAACAGAGGGCCTGGGGGGGGCCTGGGCGGAACAGGCGGGACTGATGACGGGACAGAGGGCCTGGGGGAACGGCTGGGCGGAAACAGGCGGGACTGAGGAGGGCCTGGGCGGACAGGGATGGGCCTGGGCGGAACAGGCGGGACGGACGGGACAGAGGGCCTGGGCGGAACAGGCGTGTCCTCGGGCTCGGAGGCCCTACGGGGCGTGTCCTCGGGCTCCGAGGCCCCCAGGGCATCCTCCTCCTCGGGCTCGGAGACGGCTTGGTCCCTCGGGCCCTCGGAGGCCCCCACGGCTGCGTCCTCGGGCGGGCTCGGAGGCCCCCACGGCATCGGCTGCGTCCTCGGCACCCACGGGCTCGGAGGCCCTACGCGGCATGTCCTCGGGCTCAGAGGCCCACACGGCATCCGCCTCGGGCTCAGAGGCCCTCACGGCAGGATCCTCGGGTTCGGCAGCCATCTTGCACGGGTCGGCGGCCATCTTGCTCTGGGCTGTGGGTTCGACGGCCATCTTGCTCTGGGCTGCGGGTTTGGCGGCCATCTTGCTCTGGGCAATCTCTGCTGCTCATGCTGTCTCACAAGGCAGTGGAACACCTTCAGAGGAGAACGCAGATAACTTTCTTCTGCATACGTGACCTCCACTTATTCCTGTTCCATCACATTTCTCTCCCTCTTTACTTTGATACACAACAAATACATCATTTACAACACAAATATTTGTTTACCTTGTGGGCGGATTTTGTAGATTTCCTCCTGACAGATTTCCTCCAGTCGTTTTTTCAGATCTGAGACAGATTTCCTCACTCCATCAAATGAGTGATGTTGATTGAAGGTGAAGCTGGGTGAGTCATCACATCTAGGAGAAGCACAGAGAGACGGGAAACTCTACAGAGAGGAAACACATCATAGAGAAGGAGAAAAGTATAGGAGAGGAACGAATGAATCTCAGACTGAATCAAAGACACACTTGTGATCTCAGACAGGAACATTTATTGTTGCTGTAATGAGCGTTTAGGAGGAACAGCGCCCTCTGTAGATCAGACAGTGAGTGTTACCTGGAGGAAGTGGATGTGATCAGGTGTGTGTAAAAGCTGCTCCAGATCACTGACTCTCTTCTTAAGATCAGCAATCTCCTGCTCCAGATGTTCCAGGTGTTGTTTAGCTCGACTCAGATCAGCTTTCGCCTGAGCTCTGATCATCTCCGTCACCTCCGAGCGCCTTTTCTCCATGAAGCTGATCATCTCATTAAACATCTTCTCGTTATCATCTACTGCTTCCTGTGAACGTTTCTGTTACAACACACACCATACATACACACAGAGGTAGAGTTAGAGAGTGTGTCTTTACATGTGTGTATGTGTCTTTGTGTGTGTGTGTGTGTGTGTCCACGCATGCATGTGTGTTCACTCTTCACCCTAATAATTCCCACAGTCTGTTTCAGCTCCTGCACCATCTTCTGCTTCTCCTGGATCTTCTGCTGGGATTTCATCTGTTCCTCCTTTAGTTCATTCTAAAATACATTTTAAATAAATTGCATCGTGTTTTACAGATTTTGTAGCAAAAGTTCTTGTTATTGTCTCTAGAACTATAATAAAGTAACTGAAATAATCATGTTTTGAACCACAGATTACGTGATACATTTGTGTATTGTGTAAAAATAATATTTTTAAAGTATTAAAAATAATCTCACAAGTAAAAACAAACAGCATGTGGTGTCAGTGATTCACCAGTAGAGGCCGCTTTTGTGTTGACAGCAGACCAGGAAATAAGTAAGCAATATATATAATCCCGGGGCACGGTGGTTTAGTGGTTAGTACTTTCGCCTCACACTGCCAGGTTCCAAGATCACCGGGTCCAGGTTCGATTCCCGTCTCGGCCATGTGTGTGTGGAGTTTGTGCATGTTCTCCCCATGTCTCCGGTTTTCCCCGGTTTCCCCCGGTCCAAAAAACATGCACGGTAGGTTGATTGGCACCTTGGAAAATTGTCCTGTGTGTGTGTGTGTGCCCTGCGATGGGTTGGCATTCCATCCAGGGTGTATCCTGTCTTAATGCCCATAGACGCCTGAGATAGGCACAGACTCCCCGTGACCCGAGGGAAGATCGGATAAAGCGGTATGTAGAATTGTTTTTCCCGGTAGAGAGATGTTAGAAGAAGAATGAATGAATGAATGAATGAATGTATATAATCCCCATACTATGTACTGTTTAATTATACTCATGAATTTTTATATTAATTAGTTATTTAATATTATTTATTCAGAGCTATTCTATATTAGAGCCTTAAAAACCTGTAGATATGTAAATACTTTACACTGCTAATAATGCACTTATGGTTACTTCCTGTTGCCCTATACCATAACATCTGAACTTCCTGCATTAAATTTCCCCATAAGTGAAAGTGTGTGTGTGTGTGTGTGTGTGTGTGTGTGTGTGTGTGTGTGTGTGTGTGTGTGTGTGTGTGTGTGTGTGTGTGTGTGTGTGTGTGTGTGTGTGTGTGTGTGTGTGTCTGCCCTGAGACGGACAGGCGACTTATGTGAATTATCGCATCTTGAGCTTGTTGTTATCAGAATAGTGTCCAGATCCATCATTACAAGTGTGATATCACTATTTAAAGTACAATGAGTGTTAGAATATAATATAATATAATAATAATATCCAGTTCTTACCTGTTTTTTATTTCTTTCTGCAGTAGTTGAAACTGTATCGTGTCCTTTATGTTCATCCGTCATACACAAGTAACAGATGAAGCTTTGGTCAGTACGACAGTAGATCTCGATCAGTTTGTCATGCTGAAAGCAGATCTTCTCTTGGAGATCTACACAGGCTTCTAATAACTTGTGCTTCTTAAAAGCCTGAGACTGATAATGAGGTTTAAGATGAACTTCACAATACGAGGCCAGACACACCAGACAGGACTTGTCGGCTTTGCGTTTTCTCCCAGTGCAGAAATCACACTCCACATCTCTAGGTCCAGAGTAACAGTGAGCAGGAGAAGCAGCTTGGAGTTCAGTCTTCTTCAGTTTCTCCACCACTTCAGCCAGCATGTTGTTCCTGCGTAGAACAGGCCTTGGAGTGAAAGTCTGTCTACACTGGGGACAGCTGTAGATCCCCTTCACATTCTCCTGATCCCAGCAGCCATTAATACACACCTTACAGAAACTGTGACCACAGGAAGGAGTCACTGGATCCTTCAGGAGATCCAGACACACTAAACAGCTGAACTGATCCTGATCTACTGAAATACTCGCTTTTGCCATTTTCCTACTCTGTGTGTGAGAAGAACAAAAAGAGAGAAAGAGAGAGAGACAGAGAGACTGGGTTCTCTTAGTTTCGTTTTCTCTGAAATGACTTCCTGGTGTTGTGTGTGTGTGTGTGTGTGTGTGTGTGTGTGTGTGTGTGTGTGTGTGTGTGTGTGTGTGTGTGTGTTATAGTGTGACACACATAGTGGGCGTGGCTTTAAACAGAGATTTCAGACCTGTAAAGAACACTGTAGTGTTATAACAGGAGATATTTTCTGATATAAACAGATCTATTGAAGTCGAATTTGTTGTTTGTAGTGAATTTGAATGTGGGTTTAATAATAACAGAAATATAAAACTGACAGCATTCAGACTCTTTACTCAGTACATGATGTTTTTGTAGGTGTAATGTGAATTAGTGATTGTCTGTAAATTAAGCATTTCTCATATCTTTAATTTATTATTTCTAAAAGTTTTAGAGACTGCTGATTAAAAAACACACCCACAGCATGACATTTTATCTCTCACAAATGTGCTTTTTCTGCACCTCATCTTGTAATTTACATATTGTGTGATGTTTGTGTTCCACTGATTTCAGTTCAGCCCTTAATACGCTTTCAGTCGTGATGTCATTTTATTTTATCCAGTTAAATCCTCGGTCCTTTTCACCCAAAAACATCTTTCATGCATTAGGATAATATGGATGTTATGCAGGAAGAAGAAGAAAAACCTCACAGGTGAGTCGTAACTCCGTATCCTGAACGCAGTGTATAGACCAGGGGTCCCCAAACTTTTTTTTTCTGAGAGGGACACATCATTTTTCCTTTCTTTAATGGGAATCAGTTTATAAAAGAAAATGTATTATTACGATTATTATAATTAATTATTCAATTATTATCATTTTAACTGTATGCATTATACCTTCTAATGCTAGAATACTTTATTCTTTTGTCATGCACCACACACAAATGATCATTTCTTTTCAAGAGATATATTAATCAACTCTCACTCTCTTTACACCTGAGTATAAAAGTCAAATCTCTCTGTATAGTCATTGTATCACTGTTTTATCTTAATGTGCGTCATCGCTCGCTTCTTCTCAGATAGAATGAGGTTAGGAAAGCTATAGTGAGAAAACGTCTACAGGTTAGAAGTTAATAGCAGGATTTATAATAAGTGTGTTTTTATTATAAAATTAATTAAATAAAATTAATTAAAAACACTAATTATGACTCCCGCACTGAATATACAGCTCCCTCCGAAAAGACACAAGGATGTGATAGTGGAGTATAAAGTAGTCAATTTGCTCTTCTGTTTGCTGTCAATAACAAGCATTGACCAGCAGAGTGCGCTGTTTACACATTAATGAAGTGAACGTTTATTTGCTTTTACAACAAATATGTGAAAATATATGCGCATCGAACATTCAGCATGTAATTCT
Source organism: Kryptopterus vitreolus (assembly GCA_030449085.1). Classification (NCBI taxonomy): domain Eukaryota; kingdom Metazoa; phylum Chordata; class Actinopteri; order Siluriformes; family Siluridae; genus Kryptopterus; species Kryptopterus vitreolus. Next base: position 18,315,086 of record JACRUU010000026.1, read on the forward strand.
TTGAGTCGTTACCATTAAATACAACTATTTGAACAGACTATTTGATGATTTTTTTCGCAAATTGCATACTTTTCATTTCTTCACAAGGAAAACAAATGTGTCTAAACCAGTTTTAAACCGTAATTAATTTGCCTTTCATACATGAAGACCATATAAAATGAAGAAAAGGAAAATATCTGAAAAAGATCTAGGTTCCTTTGAAACATATATTTTAGCCACTACTAAGTTATCTTCTTCAGAAGTACAAAAGATTGAGCGCCGTATGAATCCGTGTATCACTCGTTCTTCCTTTTTTCAATTGACCATACATGACCATTTCAATACCATTTATATTGTAGCATTCGTTCAGACAATAATCAGACAATTTATCCTCAGAGAACGCTTTATTTCAGTTTCTCCGGGTTATTGTTCTGGCCATAATCCATTTACATTTGCAATATTTAGCAGACGTGGAATGACCGGAATATGTTTTTATATTGAATTTGTCGGGTTTACGATTTGATTGCCAACTGAAAAACCCGCGCGGCGGGTGGGAGTACATTTAAAACAGGCCACATTTGGACATGTCTGTTTGAGGAGGACGCTCGCCTCACACCCCCAAGATCTAGGTTCGATTCCCATATTGGTCATGTGTGTGTGGAGTTTGTACATGTTCTCCCCGTCCCTCAGGGTTTTTTTCTCCGGGTTCTCTGGTTTCCTCCCCCGGTCCAAAAACATGCACGGTAGGTTTATTGGCACCTTGGAAAATTGTCTCTAGTGTGTGAATGTGAGTGTGTGTGTGTCCTGCGTTGGGCATGGCATTCCATCCAGGGTGTATCCTGCCTTAATGCCCATAGACGCCTGAGATAGACACAGACTCCCCGTGACCCGAAGGAAGATCGGATATAGCAGTAGAAGATGTTTGAGGAGGAACAGCGCCCTCTGTAGATCAGGCAGTAGAATGTTACCTGGACAAAGTGGATGAGGTGTGTGTGAAAGCTGCTCCAGATCACTGACTCTTCTCTTAAAGATCTCCTGCTCCAGATGTTCCAGGTGTTTTTTCCCTCACACATTGTTTTCCGTACAATAGATGCTGAAATGAACTTTCTGTTTCAGTGTATATTAAAGCAGGACACAGAGAGTAGGCGTGGTTTTAAAGAGAGAGAAAAAGTTCAGACTTTAATGGAAAAGTGTAGAAATACACTGTGTATGTGTGTGTGTGTGTGTGTGTTATGGTGTGACACACAGTGTGGGCGTGGCTCAAACGCTGAGATTTCATGCCTGTAAGACAGCGGGTCCCCATCTGTTTTTGTGCCATGGCCCGGATTAATGTCAGACAATATTTTCATGGAGTGGCCTTTAAGGTGTGGCGGATATGTGACTCTTATACTTCTGAACTGTGATGCCGCACCTCTTCTGTGACATTATGTGGTGCGCTCTTTCATTATGTTGCGATATTACAGTCATAAATAATTTGTTTGGCTGTAAACTCTTTATAAAGCGAGTATCAGCTGGGATGCCTTACTTACTTTGTCTCCTTACCATACATTACTACTTACTGGATTCACTAATTACAATTCTGCTGAAAAATATCAATATTTTATAATGAACCCGATTCTCATATTGGCTAAAATCCACATTCACAAATGTAAATATTTTTTTTATTTTGAAAAAGAATTCATTTAAATAATGAGAAATTATCATAGAACAAAAAAGCCTTAAAAACATTTTCCTGTTTTTCAATGACCTGTAACTCTTTCCTCCGTTTTATATCGTGTCTCACTAATCGTAATCGTAATTTGTGTAGAGATGATTTATTCTCCATGCAACAATTCCTTATTCACATGCTGTATCTCCATTGTGCAGATATGTCATAGAAAATGTTGTTTTAATGTGTTTTACTGATTAATCATTTAATTAGTGAAGGGTTACGCGTGTTATCCACTAGCTGGGAGATGTTCCTTAAAATCTGAATTTAATTGAATAGTATTTCTCTGGAGATGTTTTATTTGTTTGTATTATTGAATTGTTTTGTGAATGTCTCATTGAAAACGTTTATTGTAACTGTTAAACATGAAAACTCATCCACTATACGATCACAAAGATAAAACAGTGGATTAAAAAGAAGATATTTGTTTTAAATAAACAGCAGAGATAACGAGACATGTTGTGGAGCTGATTTATTCTCCATACAACAATTCCTTATTCACATGTTGTTATTGACCTTAAATACCCAGAGGTGCGGGAAATACCCTAACATGTCTGCCTCCGAACTGCGCCTCCGAAACCGAAAGTTATAACGATATAACTCTTTTCGGCTCTTGATTATAAGCCACGTATTTCTTTCTACAGTTGCTAGGATATACACACACCAAAAACCTTACAGAGAGAGAAGGAGGAACGCGTTACTGTTTGTTGGCCACGCTGTTTATGTATGTGAACCAAATCAACGCAAGGAATGTATACAGTGCTAATTTGCATAAAGTTCTAGCCAATCGTCTGTGAGAAGGGGCGGGACTTATACGGACTTCCTCGGTTAGGGGTTTCAATAAGGTTCAGTAATGAGGTTGGATGTTAATTCTTTTTTTCCCTCTACGCTCCAAAATGTCTTATTTATTTGTAAATTTTTATGTGTGCATTCATTTAAGACGTAAACAATGTGTATTCTAAGAGACCGGAGAGACAATCGGATGAATGTAAGTAAACACAAACACGCATTAGTCGTGGAATAAGGCGCCAGAGAAATCCGCATTATATTCAGCAGCCCGGACACGGATTGAGGTGAGGAGCGGGTTTATAAAGAGAAGAAATTAGATTGGTTGCAGGTGTGGCTGGTTAAAACACACACACACACACACACACACACACACACACACACACACACACACACACACACACACACACACACACACACACACACACACACATTACCTTCCCAAAGGCTGGACATTTTGATTGGAAAGCTGTTGTTTTTCATGTTTTCTACTTTGAGAAATGAATATTTATTTTATGCCACAATGCTGCAGCATCATGATAAGATGTACTTCCATCAATGTCTTCGTGGTTGATTAATTACTTCAATCATGTGTAAGAAGATTCCATATAAGAACACAATTAATACTGCAATGGTTTAAGACAAGAACTCCAAGCAAACACAAAAGTATAGTATCCCAAAGTCCAAGCTTTATTCCAGAACAAACAGAGTTGTACAGTTCCATGGAAATGCTTAAAGTTACAGCAAAATCACAGCCTTTTATACCAGCTTTCTTATTCCATATAACAACTTTATATTTTTAATTTGATAATGGTTATATCATGGCACTTTTTACCAAGGCAATTTTCTTCTTTTTAATCCTCTATCAAATGCACTGTTTTATCTTTGTGATCGTATAGTGGATGAGTTTTCATGTTTAACAGTTACAATAAACATTTTCAATGAGACATTCACAAAACAATTCAATAATACAAACAAATACAACATCTCCAGAGAAATACAGAGCTTTACAGAGCTGGATCTTTCAAAAAAAAAAAATTCCAGACAGATGAAATGATTTTGATCTAAAGCAAATCCTCTGCAAATTGTTGTTTTTCCAAAGAGAACAGTATGTCTCTGGTGTGTATATTCTCTGAAATGAACTTTCTCTTTCTCTTTGCATTAAAGTGTGACAAAGTAATGGTGGGTGTGGTTTTATGTAGAAAGAATAAGTACAGATATAAATATAAAGGTGTAATAATAAAATCATGGGTGTGGGATGGGAAGGATTCAAAGCAGAGAAGGTACACACAGGTGGAGGGAATGAGGATTTGAGGAGAGTTGATCTTGAGTAGGTCTAGTGGAGACGAGAAAAGTCTGAAGACCGAAGCTGGGGATGTTTTGTCCTGTGTGATGGCCTAACACTGAAATAGAATGAACGTAGAATGATAAACTCTTCAGTGCTCTCTAATGGGTCTTAAGCATGGACAATTCATTTGATTTATATACATCTTTTATATATTTTAATGGTGAACACTGACCCCAAATTACAGGAATAAATAGATATTTAGTAGATATTTATAAGTGTATATAATATTTTTAGAAATCCTTTTGGAAAGAATCGGCAACCCACAGACCCAAAAAGGGCCTCTTCCATGAATGCTCATTTATTACAGTCCTTTAATGTGCCATTTGTAACATGCTTTACATGTATGTATAATATAATACTTACATACGTATACTGTACTTTCTGAGAAGATTAAGAGCTGTCCAGTGGAATCTTAGTTGTACACGTTGTGACCATTTTGCCAGGGTGTTTTGTTTAAGCATGGGGGATATTGTTTTAATCTAATTTCTGTCAGCTCACAGCATCCACATACTTTATACAACACTGTTATGTGTCCAGCCTGACCAGGGGGATCACATGAAACATGAAGGGCATGGGTAATGTAGATATTGTACCATTCTTGAAGAAGGTACGGGTAACTATTGCACTCTTGCAGGAGACATACTTGTCAGATGTAGAACATTTGAAGCTTAAAAGAGGCTGGATTGGTCAGGTATTCTTTAGTTCATCTTTGTCAAATAAACAGGGTGTGGGCATTTTATTACATACAAAAATTCTATTTATTTCAGACCAGATTGAACAGGATCCTGGAGACAGATTTCTTTCTGATTATTTGACACATATTCAGGGTACTGACTTTATATCACAGATGGTCCTAAAATGTACTAATATATGTAGTGGTCTGGGAATTATGGCTGAAGATTTGAATTGTCATGGATGGTAGCTAGCTGTTTTCCACAGACTGCAATATGTTATTTAATTTATTACCTGGCATAAAAGAAAAAGGTAGAGAACAGGAGAAAATTAGAAGAAGATGTCAAAACATTGGTATAGATTCATAAAACTTCCCATACAACACCCACACAAAACATCTGAAATCCTTTAACCAGTGACAGATGTAAACTGAATTCAGAACTAAAGTAATCAGAACATGTAGAGAAATTGATAATGTTTAGCAGGCAGATGTGTTATCAATATGAGAATAAACTTAGTCACCTCTTATCTTATCAACTCAGCTATGAACAAGCTGCAAGGACCAATAAGACAATTAAACTTACCAAGGGATCAGTTTTGTATAACACAGCTAAAATGAACTCCAGGTTTAAAGATTTCTACAAGGGAATGTACATCTCCTCTTATGTACCCCAAGACCCTGCCACTTTTTTGGACCAGATACTCTTACCTTCTATTTCAGACAAGGTCTTCCTTAATGCCCCTTTAACCAAGGAAGACATTTTTGCAGCTATTCAATCTATGCCAATGTGCTGTCCCCTATTCTCATGCTAGTCGTTGACAATCTTTGGCAGGATGGTCTTGTTCCGGATTTATGGAGGACAGCTTCGATCAGCTTAATTCTCAAAAAACCCACTGGAGTGTGCATCATATCGGCCAATCAGTTTACTCAATGTATTCCTCAAAATGGTGGCTAAAGCCTTAGCTGATTGTTTGGAGAGAATCCTACCTAAAATCATTAAACCAGACCAAACTTCCTGTCTCACTCTTTTACTAACTAAAATCTATGAATCTTTAATGCACGTAAGCGGTGCCGGCCGGCTCTCCCGTCCATCATATTATCCAACGTCTGCTCCCTGGATAATAAACTGGACTACATCCGACTCGAACGGAATACACGGCGTGAGTTTAGAGACTGTTGTGTTTTTGTTTTCACGGAAACATGGCTCAACGACAGAGTTCCGGACGCCGCCATTCAGCTAAACGGACTAGCCACGTTTCGTACCGACAGGAATGAAGCTCTGTGCGGTAAGACTCGCGGCGGTGGCGTTTGTGTTTACATAAACACGGAATGGTGCACGGACTCTGTGTTAGTTTCTAAACACTGTTCATCGCTCGTGGAATATGTGACTGTGAGATGTAGGCCGTTTTATTTACCACGGGAATTCACCACCCTCTTTGTTATCGGAGTTTACATTCCTCCTAGCTCCAATGCTAAGGAGGCTCTGTGTGTACTCTACGGGGCAGTTAGTGACTTACAGAACGCGCACCCCGATGGACTGTTTATTATCACCGGAGATTTCAACCATGCAAATCTCAAGTCAGTTCTCCCTAAATTCCACCAGCATGTGGACTTTGCGACGAGAGGGAAAAACAGGCTGGATGTTGTTTACACCAACGTTCCCGGCGCGTACCGTGCGGAGCCCCGCCCCCATCTCGGATACTCAGACCACATCACTGTTATGCTAATGCCAGCATACAGACCCATCGTCAGACGCTCTAAAGCTGTCCCAAAGCAGGTGAAAACCTGGCCTGCTGGAGCCATGTCAGCTCTACAGGACTGTTTTGAGTGCACTGACTGGAACATGTTTAAGGAGGCTGCAACCAACGGCGACTCGGTAGACTTGGAGGAGTATACGTCATCAGTGACCAGCTACATCGGCAAGTGCATTGATGATGTTACCGTCTCCAAGACCATCACCACACGCTCCAAACCAAGAAGCCGTGGATGACGGCGGATGTGCGTGCGCTGCTGAAGATCAGAGACACCGCCTTCAGAGCAAGGGACATGACGGCCTTAAAAACAGCCAGGGCCAAACTGTCCCGCGCCATCAGAGAGGCAAAGCGCGCACACGCCCAGAGAATCCACAGCAACTTCCAGGACACCGGAGACACTCGGCGCATGTGGAAGGGCATCCAGACGATCACAAACTACAAGACGACCTCATCTGTCTGTAGCAGTGACGACTCCCTCCCAGATGCGCTGAACGACTTCTACGCTCGGTTCGAGGCACAGAACAACGTGACAGCGAGGAAGACCATCCCTCCTCCCAACGACCAGGTGATCTGCCGTAAGCACCGCTGATGTGAGGCGAACTCTGCGCAGAGTGAACCCACGGAAGTCTGCTGGACCAGACAACATTCCCTGGTAAAGTGCTCAGAGAATGTGCAGAACAGCTAGCAGATGTCTTCACGGATATCTTCAACATCTCTCTGAGCAGCGCCGTTGTTCCATCGTGCTTTAAAGCGACAACCATCGTCCCCGTGCCGAAGAAGTCCTCAGTGTCCTGCCTCAACGACTATCGTCCCGTCGCACTCACACCCATCGTGATGAAATGCTTCGAGAGGCTTGTCATGAGGCAGATCAAAACCCAGCTACCACCCACACTGGACCCGCTACAGTTTCGCATATCGTCCGAACCGCTCAACGGACGACGCGATCTCCACAGCCATTCATCTGTCCCTCACACACCTGGACAAATAGAGATACTTACGTTCGAATGCTGTTCATCGACTTCAGTTCAGCATTCAACACCATCATCCCTCAGCACCTCATCGGAAAGTTAAGCCTGCTTGGACTAAACACTTCCCTCTGTAACTGGATTCTGGACTTTTTGACTGGGAGACCACAATCAGTCCGAATCGGGAACAGCGTTTCCAGCACCACCACACTGAGTACCGGAGCCCCTCAAGGCTGCGTTCTCAGTCCCCTGCTGTTCACCCTGCTGACTCACGACTGTGTAGCGATGCACAGCTCGAACCACATCATCAAGTTCGCCGATGACACGACCGTGGTGGGTCTCATCAGCAAGAACGACGAGTCAGCATACAGAGAGGAAGTGGCACAGCTAACGGCATGGTGTGAAGCCAACAACCTGTCTCTGAACGTCGACAAGACAAAGGAGATGATCGTTGACTTCAGGAGAGCACCGAGTGAACATCCTCCACTCACCAATCGACGGCTCTACCGTGGAGATCGTCAAGAACACCAAGTTCCTTGGTGTTCATCTGGAGGAGAACCTCACCTGGTCTCTCAACACCCGCCAGATCAGCAGGAAAGCCCAGCAGCGCCTTTACTTTCTGCGAAGGCTGAGGAAAGCACATCTTCCTCCCCCGATCCTCACCACGTTCTACAGAGGGACTATTGAGAGCATCCTGAGCAGCTGCATCACCGTCTGGTTTGGGAACTGCACCGTCGCGGACCGCAAGACCCTACAGCGGATAGTGAGGACAGCTGAAAAGATCATCGGTGTCTCTTTACCCCCTCTCACGGACATTTACACCACACGCTGCACACGAAGAGCCACCAGCATTGTGGCTGACCCCACACACCCCTCACACACACTCTTCACCCTCCTGCCTTCTGGTAAACGGTACCGAAGCATTCGGGCCCGCACCACCAGACTGATAAACAGTTTCTACCCGCAAGCCACCAGGCTTCTTAACACTAGAGACTGAACCACTGCCACACACACACTCCGGTTTTACACACCACTGCTGTCCAACATTATTTATTCTGCTGCTAAAAACATGGTTATAGTTTTGAAGGTTGGCACACGTCACTTTGCTGCCTTAAATACTTGAATGTTTATTTACTATATTTACAACTAAGTATGTTTACAATCTGCACTGCCACTTTATCTACCTTGCACAATTCACTTTTTGCACAATATAACTGCACTGTCGGCGCTTTAATTTATGTACCTGTCCTGTGGCGTGACTATGTAATGTCTGTCTTGTCGCACTTGTTGTTTATGGCTCTATGTCGTCCCGTGTATGTAGCTCTTGTTGTCTATCGTGCCTTTATGTTGTTTTATGTAGCACCGTAGTCTTGGAGGAACGTTGTTTCGTTTTAATGTATATTGCGTCAGCTGTATGTGTTAAAATGACAATAAAGCTCACTTGACTTGACTTGACTTGAATCCAAGGTGTTATAAAGCAGTGAGTATGCTTAATTGCCCAGATCTAGCTTTCTCCACTTTCACACGCCCTATCTATGTTTCCTTGTATCAAAATTATCTGCTTATTATTCCTACCCAATGGTATATGTGACCATATTCAGGACTTCGGTCTTCAAACCAATGTAAGTAAACTTTACCAATAATTGGAAAAAATGTCATTTTAAGCTAAAAACCCCTTTTAAAGGTGAATCCTAAATTCTGTGAAGCTTCTCACACACTAGGGGAGTGTAAACAACTTGATTCAGAAATTGACCATTTTAATCTATCATTTAATGCTTTCTATTTTTTTTATCTTTCTCCTCCTTTAATTTCTGATTTCCTCTATGTTTTTCCTATATTCTCCATCTCTCTTTACCTTCTCTCTCTCTCTCTCTCTCGCTAGCGTTTTTATTTGTTTCATGTGTATGTATTGTGGCGACTCGCTCGCCGTTTCGGGCTGAACACAGGCACGGAGAGTCATGACTGGGGAAAAAATGGTGTTTATTGATGATTGTGAAACTGAAAGTAACAAAAAGAGAAACTGTTGATGTCCTTTACCAGGTTTAGTAAATCATTATTTCGTCTGTCCGGCAGACAAACAGTTGTGTTATTGATTCTGTGTCAGTTAATTCCTAAACAATATTTAAATATTTATAACTAGTTATCATCCCATTGTAATTGCATCTAAATACTTACATTTTGTTACAGCATGTACAAATAATTTATACAGTTATAAAAGTTCTACATTCTGTATTTTTTATTGTTACAGATTCTGTGCAGAATCTACAATCTGTCATCTACAATCTACACCGAATTAATGTTGTAGTTCAGGAGAAATTAAATCTTCTCCTCAGTTATAATTTTAATAAATAGTTTTATATACATTTCATTTTCAATCACAAAATCTAATAACTGCATTATAACGTATCCAGAACCCAGCATATAGAGGGTGAGTGAATGTGGTGTGGACTGTGTAGATGAGATTGACCGTATCAGAGACGTTGTAGAAGGACAGAATTCCTGCACTGTGATCCACATACACTCCTATTCTGGAGGACGCTGGACCTCGGAGATCAGTTTTAATGTTGTTGTGATAGAAAAAAACAGAGGAAGAAGAACAGTCCAGACTCCAGGACTGACTGTTGTGTCCAAACCCACACTCATCACCCAGTCCTTTCCTGCTGATCTCTTTATATGAGACTGATATAAACACACGACCGCTCCACTCCACCTCCCAGTAACAGCGTCCACACACACTCTCCTTACACAACACCTGATACCAGTATTCAAATCTCTCTGGATGATCAGAATATCTCTGTTCTGTATCACTGCGTGTCACGACTCTGTTCTTCTCAGACAGAATGAGGTGATGATTTGCTGTGTTGGGATCCAGAGTCAGATAACAGAAATCTAGAACAATAAAATGTACACAGGTTAGATGTGAATCACAGGATTTATAATAAGTGTGTGTGAGACACCTGTGTGTGTTTCTGTCCTCCTAATGCTGCTCTATATGAAATATTTTAAATATTACACATCATCAGTTATCAGGGAGAAATGGATTAGATTTAGATGAACAATACACACATGTTTACATTCTGTGTGTGTGTGTGTGTGTGTGTGTGTGTGTGTGTGTGTGAGAGAGAGTGTGTTACACCTACACTGCAGAAAATCTCCTCTGGTCTTTGGTTCTGAGTGTGAAATCATCTGAGCTGCTGCAGCTGTGGAGACACAGACACAAAAATTAAGTGTAAACATTTGACATCATAAATATGAAAGTTTTGATGATTTGCTGGTATCAGACGCGTCAGTGATGTCACCAGTGAGGAAACTTTCCAGATTTGAATTGAAGCATCAACTACGATATTCTAGATTAGTTCTTCTGATTGTCTGGTGAGTTTATATTGATGTCATTTACCATTTTATGGTCACCTGCCACTTCCCACCCAACACACAGCTATACTTATATGACATTTATCATCTGGGGAGAGGAAAGACTAATACATGCTTCCTCAGAGACATGAGAATCCAGACAACTGCGTCTTTTCAATCTGCTGCTCATGCTGTCTCACAAGGCAGTGGAACACCTTCAGAGGAGAACGCTATCTACCTTCTTCTGCATACGTGACCTCCACTTATTCCTGTTCCATCACATTTCTCTCCCTCTTTACTGTGATACACAACAAATACATCATTTACAACACACATATTTATTTACCTTGTGGGCGGATTTTGTAGATTTCCTCCTGACAGATTTCCTCCAGTCGTTTTTTCAGATCTGAGACAGATTTCCTCACTCCATCAAATGAGTGTTGTAGATTGAGGGTGAAGCTAGGTGAGTTGTCACATCCAGGAGAAACACAGAGAGACGGGAAACTCTACAGAGAGGAAACATCATAGAGAAGGAGAAAAGTGTAGGAGAGGAACGAATGAATCTCAGACTGAATCAGACCAAAGACACACTTGTGATCTCAGACAGGAACATTTATTGTTGCTGTAATGAGCGTTTAGGAGGAACAGCGCCCTCTGTAGATCAGACAGTGAGTGTTACCTGGAGGAAGTGGACGTGATCAGGTGTGTGTAAAAGCTGCTGCAGATCACTGACTCTCTTCTTAAGATCAGCAATTTCCTGCTCCAGATGTTCCAGGTGTTGTTCAGCTCGACTCAGATCAGCTTTCTCCTGAGCTCTGATCATCTCCGTCACCTCCGAACGCCTTTTCTCCATGGAGCTGATCACATCATTAAACATCTTCTCATTATCATCTACTGCTTTCTGTGAATGCCTCTGTTACAACACACACACACATTAAATGAGAGGTTATTTTAATAGTCGCTAAGTAGATATTTGTGTGTGTGTGTGTGTGTGTGTGTGTGTGTGTGTGTGTGTGTGTGTGTGTGTGTGTGTGTGCGCGCATGTTCACTCTTCACCTTAATAGTGTTCACAGCCTGTTTGAGCTCCTGCACAATCTTCTGCTTCTCCTGGATCTTCTGCTGGGATTTCATCTGTTTCTCCTTTAGTTCATTCTGAGCCCAAATAAAATACATTTTAAATAAATATCATTGTGTTTTACAGATTTATTTACAGTAAATAAGTTAAAATTTGATTTGAGAACTATAAACAATGCATTTCTGTTACAGAAACATGAACAGTGATATTCAGTTTACACTCACTGTTCCCAGTTAACACACACTACACACAGCTCACAGCTCAATCCTCTTCTTGTGTAGGTGTTTATATGTTATATGGTTGTGTGGGTTTTATTCGGGTTCTCTGGTTTCTCTCTCCTTCACTAAATCATTCATTTATTAATTCATATTCTACCACTTTATCCGATCTTCCCTCTGGTCGCGGGGAGCCTGTGCCTATCTCAGGTGTCTTGGGGCACCAAGGCAGGCCACACCATGTATGGAATACCAACCCATACAGACCTATATACACACACACTCATACACTAGGGTGCCAATGTTTTTGGACTGAGGAGGAAACCAGAGAACACGGAGAAAAACCCCCAGAAGCACAGAGAGAACATGCAAACATATATAATGCCCTTTGCATGTATATAGCGGCTTATCTGGGGAGAAACTAGGCATAATTAAAATCAAATTCGGTCCGGCAGCCGTTTTTCCACTTTGTATTTTTGACCCGACACTAAAACTGAAATAATAAATACAGCTTTATTCATTTTTGACATCCGATTCCAAATGAAACAACACATTTTTCGATTTTTGGACCATATCTAAACGAAACAACGAGTGATACATGGATTCATATTTCCCTCGATGTTGTGTACTTCAAAACAATAAGTGAAATGTTACTGTTATTTTCCTGTTTACAGGTTTTGGATTTAGAAGTTTCATCACCAAATCTGGCCCTCTTTGCAAATATCCTGGTGACCCCTGCCCTAGATCCACCTCAACCCTGATCATCTGTAGACCAATTTATGAGGTCTTGGAAAAGACTTGAGTTGTGTTCATATGACTTTAAGCTCTTTGGGGCTGGTTATCTCAGAAAGTCTAAGAGTACATCATATACATATACATATACATATACATATACATATACATATACATATACATATATGTGTATTAAATATAAACATGCTTTAAATAAAACATAATAGAAAGTAACAGTATTATTACAAATTATTATTTTACTGTAAATAATTTAAATGTCAAGGGGCACGGTGGCTTAGTGGTTAGCACGTTCGTCCTCACACCGCCAGGGTTCCGGGTTCGATTCCCGTCTCAGCCATGTGTTTGTGTGGAGTTTTGTGCATGTTCTCCCCGTGCCTCAGGGGGTTTTTCTCCTGGTTCTCCGGTTTCCTCCCCTAGTAGTATATGAATGTGTGTGTGTGTGTGTGTGTGTGTGTGTGTGCCCTGCGATGGGTTGGCATTCCATCCAGGGTGTATCCTGCCTTAATTTCCATAGACGCCTGAGATAGACACAGAACCCCCCCGTTTTCGTTCCCCGTGACCCGAGGGAGGATCGGATAAAGCGGTAAAAGATGAATGAATGAACTTAAATGTCAGTATTATAATAACACTGTTGAACATAGTCATGTGATCACTTTGAAAATGCTGTAAGAATGAACAAAGAAAGTTGTTGTCTGTGTAAAGGTGCACTGACCGGTGGAACCTGTTTCACACATTACAAAACACTGAATAGAAATGAGATTAGAAATAGTACGTGCATAAATGATGAATATATAATGCTTATCAGTTTTCACCTGTTTTTTATTTCTTTCTGCAGTAGTTGAAACTGTATCGTGTCCTTTATGTTCATCCATCGTACACAAGACACAGATGAAGCTTTGGTCAGAACGACAGTAGATCTCGATCAGTTTGTTGTGCTGAGAGCAGATCTTCTCTTGGAGATCTACACAGGCTTCAACTAACTTGTGCTTCTTAAAAGCCTGAGACTGATAGTGAGGTTTAAGATGATCTTCACAATACGAGGCTCAGACACACCAGACAGGACTTGACGGCTTTGTATTTTCTCCCAGTGCAGGAATCACACTCCACATCTCCAGGTCCAGCGTAACAGTACATAGGCATTACATACATTCTCTTTAAATTTTTCGTCACTTCAGCCAGCATGTTGTTCCTGCGTAGAACAGGCCTTGGAGTGAAAGTCTCTCTACACTGGGGACAGCTGTAGATCCTCCTTCACTGATCCTCCTGATCCCAACAGCCATTAATACACACCTTACAGAAATTGTGGACCACAGGAAGTAGTTCAACTGGATCCTTCAGGAGATCCAGACACACTGCACAGCTGAACTGATCCTGATCTGCCATTTCTGGTTTTCACAATGAGAAACCGAGCATCTGAGTTTTTCCCTTCTCTACTTTCTGTTTCGATGGGTATTAAAGCATGGGAATGAGAGTGGGCGTGGCTTTGTCATAACAAGTTCAGAATGTTAAAGGAAAACTTCACTTGGTGGTGAATCTGCGATCTTCTGGTCAGGGGCCAATGCCTTACCCACTGAGCCGTCACCTCGAAATGTACTTTAATATAATACATTTACAAGCATTAAATTCTCGAATCAACACATTATTGCAAGCGTATACAAATGTATGTTTATTAATATGAAATCAACAAAATGTTTTTGTAAAGGTTTTTAAAATAATGATGATGTTTTGAACGGCGTAACACAACTAGCACATTACACAACATCACATTACACAACATCACATTACACAACATCACATTACACAACATCACATTACACAACATCACATTACACAACATCACATTACACACACATCACATTACACAACATCTCATCTACACATCTCATCACACAACCTCATCATCTACACATCACATTACACAACATCATCATCTACACAGCATCACATTACACACACCTCATAATCTACAGAACCTCACATCTACACATCACATTACACGACCTCATCATCTACACACACAACCTCATCATCTACAACATCACATTACACAACCTCATCATGCCATTCTACACACATCACATTACACAACAACCTCATCATCTACACAACATCATCATCTACACAACACAACCTCGTCATCTACACAACACATTACATTACACAACATCATCATCTACACAGCATCACATTACACAACCTCATAATCTACAGTCACAACCCATCATCATGTACACATCACATTACACGACCTCATCATCTACACAACACCTCATCATCTACACATCACACATCACATTACACGACCTCATCATCTACACAACCTCATCATCTACACATCACATTACACAACCTCATCATGTCATCTACACATCACATTACACAACCTCATCATCTACACATCACATTACACAACCTCATCATCTACACAACCTCATCATCTACACATCACATTACACAACCTCATCATCTACACAACCTCACCATCTACACAACCTCAGCATCTACACATAACATTACACAGCCTCATCATCTACACAGCCCCATCATCTACACATCCTCACATACACAACACACATACACAACCTACACAACCTCATCATCTACACAACATCATCATCTACACAACACAACCTCGTCATCTACACAACATCATCATCTACACAACCTCATCATCTACACAATCACATTACACACCTCACCTCACCATCTACACAACCATCCTCATACACATCACTACACACACATCTCACATCATCTACACATCACATTACACAACCTCATCATCTACACACATCTACACACATCACATTACACAACCTCATCATCTACACAGCCCCATCATCTACACATCACATTACACAACCTCATCATCTACACAACATCATCATCTACACAACCTACACAACACATCATCATCTACACACATCATCATCTACACAACCCCATCATCTACACATCACATTACACAACCTCATCATCTACACAACCTCACCATCTACACAACCTCAGCATCTACACATCACATGACCCATCCTACCCACAACCTGCACATCACACACCGCACATCACATTACACACCTCACCATCATCATCACATTACACAACTTCATCATCTACACAACACCACATTGTTTGTGATCTTTGGGCCCTCAGGGGCCACAACATTTAAAACAGTGCTGATTGTGTAAAGGAGATCACTGCATGGGATGACGAACACCTCCAGAAATCATTGTGTGTGAACACAGTTCTTCATGTGGTCCACAAATGCAGGTTAAATCTGGATGATGTAAAAGAAGTAGTCATGCGTGAACATGCTCCACAAACACCTCCATCTTCTCTGGAACAAAACTCTTTTTGTAGATTCACTTCCTGAGAATGATAAGGACAGAAGATGTGATGAATTATGTGATGATTCACTAATTACAATTCTGCTGAAAAATATTAATATTTTATAATGAATCTAATTCTGTTATTGGCTAAAATCCACATTCACAAATGTAAATACATTTTTATTTTTTAAAAGAATTAATTTAACTAATGAGAAATTATCATAGAACAAAAAAGCATTAAAAACATTTTCCTGTTTTCAATGACCTGTAACTCTTTCCTCCGTTTTATATCATGTCTCACTCCACCTGTATCCGATTGTTGATTGTCATTGTTTTTTTTCCACCGTTTTATTCTCTTATTCTAGGTGGTTGTGAACTGTTGGTAGTAGCAGTGGTTGTTCACCATTAGACACACTCTACTTCCCCTTAACTTCTCCAAATCCACTGTACTGTCCACTAAAAGCCTCAGCAATGAAGTCACACCCTGTCAGTGACTGTTTAAACCCTTAGATCAGCTGGAGCTCTGTTCTTTATCCGACTCCACCATTTACAGCTTCATCTCCGGAACACAATGACATTCCAATACTGTGATATTTATTTGATGTTGCTTTCAGGAAAATATTTTTACATTTACAAGTAGATCACAATTACTTTGCAAATGCCTCGTAAAAGTTTTAAATAAATATGTATTTAATAAAATTACAATAAGGAGACCAATTTACAATATTTACATTGTTGTATGATTAATTCTTATATTAATAATGATGGATTAAAAATTAAAAAAAACATATCAACAGAAATGTAAAGTGTGTATGTGTAACGGAGTAAAAATAAAGGTTAAATATATGCATAAATGGGGACAGCGCCATCTAGTTGTTGTATGATGTGACCTACCTGGTGGAATAAGGACCGACCACAACAGAGCTAACGAGACTCTGGGTAAGTGTTTAAGCCTCCAGAGAAATAAATCTAAAAGTTATCAAAACACACAAATAACGGTTTAATTGTGGATAAATTCCTTTTTGAACTTGTTGGGTAACTGCAAATATGCATTCGGCGTCGAGTGTTTTGTTTTATTCTGAGTTATCCTGACTTTGTCAGAATCGTAATTTGTGTAGAGCTGATATATTCTCCATACAACAATTCCTTATTGACACGCTGTATCTCCATTGTGCAGCTCCACACGGTAAGGCAAGACAAGGTCCAGGCAAGACCGTCACATAGGCAAGTAATGGACACTCCTGCTTCTCCTGCCTTTTGCACCATGCCCATTTTATCCACCAACACACATCAGTTCAGACATGAAACACTTGTGTACTGGTGTATACACTACTTAATACAAAAACACATAAAGTGTCTAAATAGAATATTCATACTTGTGTGTTCACTTTGGGAGGCAGGAATTCAGGATCTGCAATCATATAATTATGTCATGGTTGCTGTTTATTTCCACCAGCATCCATGTGATTTTTTCCCCCCTTCATTCATCCGAGGAGAAGGATGGAACCAAACATCCTCTTACTGAATAGAATCCTCCAAGATACATACAGAATCACAGAATAAGAAAGCACTGTGTGTGTGTGTGGGGGGGGGGGGGGGGGATGGGGATACCCAGAGGTGCGGGAAATACCCTAACATGTCTGCCGACCTGGAACTGCGCCTCCCAAAATCGAAAGTTATAACGATATAACTCTTTTCGGCTCTTGATTATAAGCCACGTATTTCTTTCTACAGTTGCTAGGATATACACACACCAAAAACCTTACAGAGAGAGAAGGAGGAACGCGTTACTGTTTGTTGGCCACGCCGTTTATGTATGTGAACCAAATCAACTCAAGGAATGTATACAGTGCTAATTTGCCTAAAGTTCTAACCAATCAACTTTGAGAAGGGGCGGGACTTGTACGGACTTCCTCGGTTACGGGTCTCAATAAGGTCCAGTAATGTTTGTTTATTTTTTCACTCCGCTCCAAAATTTCTTATTTATTTGTATTTTTTTTGTGTTCATTCATTTGAACAATGCGTAGTATAAGAGACATTGTATATATATATATATATATATATATATATATATATATATATATATATATATATATATATATATAGATATATATATATATATATATATATATATATATAAAATGATATGCAAATAAAAAGAGAAAGAAATAAAGTTCTTTCTATTTATAATATCATATAGTTGTGAGGTGACTGACACACAAAGCCATAGTGCAGTTGAACACCGGGGAGACAATCGGATGAATGTAAACACAAACAAACACAAAAGTATAGTATCCCAAAGTTCAGGCTTTATTCCAGAACAAACAGAGTTGTACAGTTCCATGGAAATGCTTAAAGTTACAGCAAAATCACAGCCTTTTATACCAGCTTTCTTATTCCATATAACAACTTTATATTTTTATTTGTTAATGGTTATATCATGGGACTTTTTACCAAGGCAATTTTCCTCTTTTTCATCCTCAATCAAATTCAATGTTTTATCTTTGTGATCGTATAGTGGATGAGTTTTCATGTTTAACAGTTACAATAAACATTTTCAATGGGACATTCACAAAACAATTCATTAATACAAACAAATACAACATCTCCAGAGAAATACAGAGCTTTACAAATAAATTTTAAGGAACATCTCCCACCTAGTGGATAACACGCGTAACTCTTCACTAATTAAATGATTAATCAGCAAAACAACATTTTCAACAACATACCTGCATAATGGAGATACAGCAATCGGAATACTTGTTTCATGGAGAATAAATCATCTCTACACAAAACAATAACACAAATAATAACAAACAATAACACATTCTGACAAAGTCAAGATAACTCAGAATAAAACAAAACACTCGACGCCAAATGCATATTAGCAGTGTAAAAGGAATTTTCCACAATTAACCAGTTATTTGTGTGTTTTGATAACTTTTAGTTTAATTTCTCTGGCGGCATAAAGACGTGCAACTTACCCACCGCATGTCTCGTTAGCTCTGCTGTGGGCGGTCTTTATTCCACGAGGTAGGTCACATCACACAACAACTAGATGGCGCTGTCCCCATTTATGCATATATTTGACCTTTATTTTTACTCCGATACATTAACATCAGTATGCTACCGTGAGATGTGAAATCAGAATAGTTCTGGAGAGAATAAACTTTATGCATTTTATTTTGTAGTTGCTGGTTATGAAATATGACAGAATACAACATTGTTAAACTCAAGGTACATAGCCAATATATTTACTTCTTGTTTAAGTACTTGTTTGGTGTTTACATCATCATGTGACAGACACCATAGGCAATAAAACTCGCCAACATGAGGAATTAAAACCTCCTATATACAACGTTAGAATCCTGCACTCTTTGGACATATTTTCCATCGAACATGATGTTTCCATAATGCTACTGGCTGTAAATGTAAATAAGTGGTCTTATTTCGTTTCGTAACACTATATTCTACCATCCATCCATCCATCTTCTTCCGCTAATCCGGGACCGGGTCGCGGGGGCAACAGTCTAAGCCAGGGGTGGGCAAACTACGGCCGGGGGGCCACATCCGGCCCCTTGGTCCTTTTAATCCGGCCCGCTGAACTGCTTCGGCTTCTTTGCCGCACCAGAAGAAAGTATAACCGCACAGCAGTGCTGACATTGTTAGAGTATGCTCAGTGAGAAAAATGAAGGAAAAATACAGTGATTTTTTTTTTGTTTATTTCCCTTAAATAGAATATCCTTGTTCTTTTGGTAGCATAATGAACATGATATCATTTACCGCTCTTTACAAGTGGAAATAATTAATATTGAACATAAATTATGTTCAACGTTATTGTTGGTTCGGCCCACGAACACAACACAGGTTTCTCATGTGGCCCTTTGGAAAATATAATTGGCCAAACCTGGTCTAAGCAGACATGCCCAGACTTCCCTCTCTCCGGCCACTTCCTCTAGCTTCCCCGGGGGGACCTCGAGGCGTTCCCAGGACAGTTGAGAGACATAGTCCCTCCAACGTGTTCTGGGTCTTCCTTGAGGCCTTTTCCCGGTGGGACATGCCCGAAACACCTTCCAACTTCTCACCCTATCTCTAAGGGAGCGCCCAGCCACCCTGCGAAGGAAGCTCATTTCGGCCGCCTGTATCCGGGATCTTGCCCTTTCGGTCATGACCCAAAGCTCATGGCCATAGGTCTACCTATACATATTTCTTTAAATAAAGGCAGGCGAGGTGGCAGAGTCCCAGGGACTAGAGTAGCTGTTGAGGTAATCTAGCAAGGAGATAAAGTCATGTCGACATACAGGTTACATCTCTTTAACATTCAGAGCACTGGTAAGAAATCACATTGTGTCAAGCTGCTGCACAAAAATCACAAACAGAGAAAAATAGGCAATCTTTTAAAGAAGCCAGAATGGAGCTAAAGGTTGTAAGCATGTCGAAGTGAAAGTAAGGTATTTGCTGGTATTTTCTGAGTTATTCTTCCCATTGGGAAAAAATAAAGTGAAAAATTGTTTTGGTAAGCAAAATGCTAAATTAGATGTGCTAAGCCCATCCCTTTCAATCCCTGCCACCATTCTCTGGTAACATTTCCTTATGAAGCAAAAAATCTGATAACTGCATTATAACCGATCCTGAACCCAGCATATAGAGGGGGAGTGAATGTGGTGTGGACTCTGTGGAGGAGATTCATCGTATCAGAGACGTTGTAGAAGGACAGAATTCCTGCACTGTGATCCACATACACTCCTATTCTGGAGGACGCTGGACATCTGAGATCAGTTTTAATGTTGTTGTGATAGAAAGAGACAGAGGAAGAAGAACAGTACAGACTCCAGGACTGACTGTTGCGTCCAAACCCACACTCATCACCCCGTCCATCACCCTGCTGATCTCTTTATATGAGACTGATATGTACACATCACCACCACTCCACTCCACCTCCCAGTAACAGCGTCCACACACACTCTCCTTACACAACACCTGCACCCATATGTTAAATCTCTCTGGATGATCCGAATATCTCTGTTCTGTTTTACTGCATGTCACGACTCTGTTCTTCTCAGATAGAATGAGGTGAGGATTTGCTGTGTTGGGATCCAGAGTCAGATAACAGAAATCTATAAGAATAAAATGTACACAGGTTAGATATTAATCACAGGATTTATAATAAGTGTGTGTGAGACACCTGTGTGTGTTTCTGTCCTCCTAATGCTGCTCTATATGAAATATTTTAAATATTACACATCATCAGTCATCAGGGAGAAATGGATCAGATTTAGATCAACAATACACACTGGTTTAAAATCTGTGTGTGTGTGTGTGTGTGTGTGTGTGTGTGTGTGTATGTGTGTGTGTTTGTGTGTGTGTTACACCTACACTGCAGAAAATCTCCTCTGGTCTTTGGTTTTGAGTGTAAAATCATCTGAACTGCTGCACCTGTGGAGACACAGAGACAAAATGTGTGGAGCAGAGCACAGAGAGAGCAGCTGCAGCGAGCAAATGAGGACAAACCCACAACATACAAAAACGGTACGTAAAATGGCTAATGTTCAGTGTGTTGAGTGTGGGATGTTTAGACAGTCTTCCTTCGTCATTACAGGTAAGTTTACCTGTGATAGGTGTGTGCTAGTTAGAAAACTGACGGAGAAGATCCTAGCATTAGAGGAGCGCATCCAGACCTTAGAGAGTGTTAGTAAGAGAAAGTGTAGCATACCTGTAACAAGGTGTCTGGATGCCGCAGGGGGAGCTAGCCAGTCAGCTTTAGAGCCCTCACAGCGGGGCGAATGGGTGACGACTCGGCGGCATACTTGCTTCAGCCAAAGCTACGGCTAAGGCTAGTCCCACCGGAGCACGGCCAATGCGATTCACGTGTCCAACATGTTTGCTCTCCTCAGTGAAGCACCCACTGAGAAACCTGAAGGTACTCTGGTTATTGGAGACTCCATAGTGAGACACGTGGAATTAGCCAGGCCTTTAGGGGCACCAGCGGCTGTAGTTAAGTGTATGCCAGGAGCCAGAGCACCGGACATTTCAGGTAGTCTTAGGGCTGTAGGCCAGCGTAAGTTCTCCAAGATAGTTGTACATGCAGGAGCTAATGATATATGCCTTTGCCAGTCAGAAACTAGCAAGCGTAATTTCATAGAGGTGTTTAAATTAGCGAAGGCAATGTCCAATGTCGTAGTATGCTCTGGCCCTATCCCAATGAGACGCGGCGACATAGCTTACAGCAGGTTATGGTCGCTAAACCGCTGGATGTCCAGGTGGTGCTCCGAAAACCACGTGGACTACATAGACAATTGGAAAACTTTTGAGGGTAAACCTGACCAGTTAGGTCGAGACGGTGTCCATCCCACCAGGGAAGGGGCCGCTCTCCTTTCCTGTAATATAGCTCATAGTCTTCAGGGTAGGACTAGTTAATCACTGACTACCCAGAGTCCAGGCCAAGGAGCAGACAAACCGGCTAATCCAACCGTCTGCTAGCTGTACAGAGTCGTCACTCAGGTTATATAAAATTGAGACTGTATCTGTTCCTCGAGCAAACCACAAATCTCGAAAGACTCAGAAAGTCTGTTTTAATAATCTAATTAATGTAGATACCTCTTATTCAGATCTTACTGAGCACACAGCCTCCACCTGAAGTCTGTCTGTTAAATACTCTGAAGTTAGGTTTATTAAATATCAGATCTCCTCACCTTAGTTAATGAAATGATCTCAGATCAGGCGTTTGATATCCTGTGTCTAACAGAAACATGGGTTAAACAATACGAGTATGTAGAGTTAAATGAAGCGAGTCCTCCAGCATACAGCTACATACAGCAGCCTCGGCCTAACTGGTAGAGGAGGAGGAGTCGCACTTATCTACAAGGATAATTTAACCATTGTACACAAGTTGTACACAGACACAAGTTCACTGCCTTTGAAGCTCTCCATACTAATATTAGTATAGCCATCAATAATAAGGTGAGACAGTCGCTTTCCATTAATTATCATTTACAGACCCCCAGGAATTTACTATCAAATCTGGTCGTTTCCGTAATTCTGAATTTCTTGAGAACACAGACGAGTGAATTTGCAGATTTACTATCAAACCTGGTCGTTTCTGTTGATAGAGCGCTGAGAACACAGACGAGTGACTAAGGACAGCATCCCGCAGAACAAAGTTATTTGTCCATAATCATGGGAGTCAATCATTTATGATAGGACCCACTCATAAAGCAGGTCACCTTACTTTAGATATTATGTTCGTTGGCTATCAAACTAAGATTTTAATATTCATTTTGAGGATCGATCAGAGTTTCGTTAGCAGAACTCCCACAGATGACCCGCTGAGGACAGCATAGTCCCTGGTATAATGACCAAACCGAACTTTAAAATCTGGTTAAAGATAAGAAACTTGCCCCCTGGTATAATGACCAAAGCTCTTTAAAAGAGCGTTAAATGGTAGAACGAAAACTTGCCCCCTTAGTATATGTGGAATATTTAAAACTGTTAACATTTAAAACAGCATGGAAAGAGAGCACCAGAAAACTATAAAAAAGCCCTGAGTGAAGCTAGATCAGCTTATTTCTCCATGCTCTTATAGAAACTAATAAAGAACAATCCTAGATTTCTATTTGTTTAACACTATAGCAGAGTTAACTAGGAATAGGAACAACGATAGAAATACTCCACAGTAACAACATGTAGTAGCGACGACTTCATGAATTTCTTTCAATAACAAAATAACAAATATTAGGGAAAATATTCAGGCCTTAAATCCCGATTTTTTCATTGATTTGGTGATAAACTAAATACATCAGGCCAGAGCCTTGAACATTTTACTCTGCTTGAAGAGAATTAACTAATTTCACTCATCTCTTCTGCTAAATCGACAACTTGTATATTAGATCCCGTACCGACACACTTTCTTAAACAGGTAGTAGCAGCAGTATCAGAACCCCTGCTGACAATAGTAAACTTCTTCACTCAGCAGTGGGTATGTTCCCAACAATCCTTTTAAATTACGGGCAGTTATTAAACCACTAATTAAAAAACCTGACCTCGACCCCAGTGAGCTAGCAAACTATAGGCCGATATCAAACCTCCCCTTCATTTCAAAAATCTTAGAAAAGGTAGTTGCGCAGCAGTTAAGTTCATACATATGTAGAAATAACATATACGAACTTTACCAATCAGGATTTAGACCTCATCACAGCATGGAGACAGCACTCGTCAAAGTAGTAAATGATCTCTTACTGGCGTCTGATCAAGATTGTGTCTCTCTGCTAGTACTACTCGACCTCAGTGCAGCCTTTGACACCATTGATCATAAATATTCTCCTTCACAGATTAGAAAAGTAGTAGTAGGAATTTAAGGGAACAGTCCTTGCCTGGCTCAGGTCTTATTTAACTGACCGCTACCAGTTTGTAGATCTTAAATGGTGACTATTCTGTGCATTCCCAAGGTACAGTATGGTGTCCCACAGGGTTCGGTTTTAGGCCCATTGCTCTTTTCCCTATTCCCTACATGCTTCCTCTGGGGCAACTTAATTCGTAAATATGATATTAGTTTCCATTGTTACGCTGATGACACACAGTTATATGTCTCAGCTCCACCAAATACAGTTAAGTAAAGTTGAGCAAAGTTACGTAAAGTTGAGCAATGTGTGAAAGCCATAAGAGACTGGATGTTAAGTAACTTCCTCCTGCTTAATCCGGGTAAAACAGAGGTTCTGGTACTCGGACCACATGCAGCTAGAAGTGAAATATCAGACCCAACAGTAACTCTAGATGGTCTTTCTATCACACTGAGTACAACTGTAAAAGATCTGGGTGTGATTATAGATTCCAATCTCTCATTTGAAGCTCATGTAGATAACATTATTAAGTTAGCATTTTTTCATCTATGAATAAAAATTTTTTCATTTTTCATCATATTTAGAAATATCGCTAAGATTAGGAATATATTGTCACTTAATGATGCAGAAAAACTAGTCCATGCTTTTATCACATACAGGCTGGATTATTGTAACGCTTTACTGTCTGGATGTTCAGCGCGGTGTATAAATAAAGCTTCAGTTAGTTCAGAACGCAGGCAGCGAGAGTCCTCACTAGAACTAGGAGATATGAGCACATCACCCCTGTCCTATCCACACTGCACATCACCCCTGTTTCCTATCCACACTGCACATCACCCCTGTCCTATCCACACTGCACATCACCCCTGTCCTATCCACACTGCACATCACCCCTGTCCTATCCACACTGCACATCACCCCTGTCCTATCCACACTGCACATCACCCCTGTCCTTCTATCCACACTGTCCTATCCACACTCACATCACCCCTGTCCTATCCACACTGTACATCACCCCTGTCCTATCCACATTGCACATCACCCTGTCCTATCCACACTGCACATTACCCCTGTCCTCTCCACAGCACATTACCCCTGCACATCACCCTGTCCTATCCACACTGCACTGGCTCCCAGTGAAATTCCGTATAGAATTTAACATATTACAATTAAGTTATAAAGCACTGAATGGTCTCTCCCCACAGTACCTGACAGAACTTTTAGAGACTTATGTTCCACCACGCCTGCTTCAATCAAAGGATGCAGGCTGTCTGTCAGTACCACGTATTAGGAAAATTACAGCGGGGGGCAGAGCTTTCTCCTACAAAGCCCCAAAGTTATGGAACTCCCTTCCCATTAATGTTCGAGAATCAGACACAGTCTCGGTGTTTAAGTCCAGGGTTGAAAACTTATCTTATTTAACCAAGCATTTTCAGTGAATACTCCTGCTTTAGATAAAGGAGCAGATCTGGGGGACACATGGATATTGAGTAGCATATTTATCTGGTGTGTTTAGTTGCTGTCTGCCTCACTCTGATTAATCACTCAGGTTTGTGGTGGTGAGAGTGACTGTTTGTTTACACATCAGGAAGCTCTCATGTCTGTGTTTCCCTCTGATTCTCCTTTTAGTTATGCTGTTATATTTAATCCTGTGGGAGTCCACGTCTGCACTCGACACTAAATATACACACTCCCATACTGCAACCATGACCGTGACTAACCACTCTTTTTTCTTTCCTTCTTTTCTCTCTTTCTCTCTCCCTCTCTCTCTCTCTTTCTCTCTCTCTCCGTTGAGTTACATGTCCCACTGCTTAGATGCCAGTGATCCAGACCCCCTCTGTACTCTGCTCCTGTCCGAACCTCCTTGTGACCCGCCCCTGGTTGATGATGCCTCAAACAAATTCATGAATACACTCCACAATATACATCCTCAACCACACACAACACTAACAACCCAAATGAGGATCATGGGTTCTCTGTTGATTCTGGTTCCTCTCAAGGTTTCTTCCTGTTCCCAGGGAGTTTTTCCTCGTCACCGTCGCTTCGGCTCAACAAGAAACAATTGGGACCAAACTGATTTTCATTTCTCACACATAAGTATTATGTAAAGCTACTTTGAGACGATGACAAATTGTAAAAAGCACTCTACAAATAAAACTGATTTGAATTGAATTGAAAATGGAGAGTGAAAAATGAAGTGTAAACATTTGACATCATAAATCAGAAAGTTTGATGCATAAGTGATGTCACCAGTGAGGAAACTTTCCAGATTTTAATTGAAGCAACAACTACGATATTCTAGATTAGTTCTTCTGACTGTCTAGTGAGTTTATCTTGATAATGCTTTATGTTCATTTGCCACTTCCCACCCAACACACAGCTCTACTTATATGAAAATAAAAATTTTAAATAAAAAATGCATTTGTCACATGCATATAGCATAAGACATGCAGTGAAATGCTTTATGTGACTGTCTACTATGTATGTAGACATTAAAAATAGTATATAGTTTTATAAAAAAGAATAATAGTGCAGCGAGAGACACGGTTGAATGCCTTCTCCAAATCCACAAAGCACATGTGGACCAGTTGGGCAAACTCCCATGATCCCTCCATCAACCTGTAGAGGGTATAGAGATGGTCCAGTGTTCCATGGCTAGGTCAAAAAACGCATTGTTCCTCCTGAATCTAGGGTTTGAATAAAGGCCGGATTCTCCTCTGGAGGACCCTGGCATAGACTTTCCCAGGAAGGCTGAGGAGTGTGATCATCCTATAGTTGGAGCACACCCTCCGGTCCCCTTTCTTAAAAAGAGGAACCACCACCCCGGTCTACCAGTCCAGAGGCACCGTCCTCAGCTGCCATGTGATATTGCAGAGGTGTTTTAGCACCACAACATCCAGAGACTTCAGGTACTCAGGGCGGATCTCATCCACCCCCGCTGCTCTGCCACAGAGAAGCTTCTCAACTACCTTGGTGACTTCAGCTTGGGTGATAGATGATGCCACCTCTGAGCCCATGGCCTCTGCTTCCTCATCGGAAGGCATGACTCCGGGGTTGAGGAGATCCTCAAAGTACTCCTTCCACCATCCGACGATGTACCCAGTTGAAGTCAACAGCTCCCCACCTCCACTGTAGACAGTTTTGGCAGGGCACTGCTTCCCCTTCCTGATATGCCAGACGGTTTGCCAGAACTTCTTTGAGGCCGACCAATAGTCCCTCCCCATGGCCTCTCCGAACTCCTCCCATTCCCTAGATTTTGCCTCAACAACCACCCAGGCCGCAGCCCGCTTGGCCTGATGGTACCCATCAGCTTCCTCAGGGGTCCCAAGAGCCAACCAGGCTCAGAAGGACTCCTTCAGCTTGACGGCATCTCGTACTTCCAGTGACCACCACAGGGTTCGGGGATTACTGCCACGACAGGCACCTGAGACCTTAGGGCCGCAGCTCAGAATGGCTGCATCGACAATGGAGGTGGAGAACATGGTCCACTCGGACAGGGTGTCCGGGTACCATGTGTACTGATGGACACCCTTGTGTTTGAACATGGTGTTCGTTATGGACAAACTATGACTACCACAGAAGTCCAATAACAGAGCACCACTCGGGTTTAGACCGGGGGGGCCATTCCTCCCAATCCCGCCCCTCCAGGAATCACTGTGATTGCCCACATGGGCATTGAAGTCTCCCAGTAAAACAACAGAGTCTCCAGTAGGAGCGTTTATTAGCACCCCTCCCAGAGACGCCAAGATGGCCGGGTACTCAACACTGCCATTTGGCCCATAAGCACAAACAACAGGGAGAGACTTTTGGGGGGCTATGAGCAGGCCCACACCAGTCCGCCATCTCTCACCACGGGCAACTCCAGAATAATGGAGAGTCCAGCCTCTCTCAAGTAGTATGGTTCCAGAGCCCAGACTGTCAGTGGAGGTGAGCCCGACTATCTCTACTCGGTATCTCTCAACCTCCCGCATAAGCTTGGGCTCCTTCCCCACCAGCGAGTTGACATTCCATGTCCCTAGAGCTCGTCTCTGTGTCCAGAGGTCGGGTCGTCAAGGCCTCCGCCTTCGACCATTGTCTGAACCACATTGCACCGGTCCCTTATGAGCCTTCCTGCAGGTGTTGGGCCCATGGGAAGGTGTCCCCACGTCGCTCATTCGGGCTGAGCCCGGCCAGGCCCCATGGGTGGAGGCCCGACCACCAGGCGCTCGCTTTCGAGCCCCAGCCCCTTATCATGTTGGAGGGGTTTGGGTAACCGGATGATCCTACGAGCTATGTTTAGCTACATGCCCCTGGTAGGGTCTCCCAAGGCAAACAGGTCCTAAGGGACAGCTCAGACGAAGGATTCTCTGTTCATATTCTATAATTCTTTGTTACCTGTCAGGAACCTCTCAACCTGGTTCAGATGTAAAAGATACTTTACACCTGAGCTAGAAGGTTAAAGTCCCTTAAGTGTATCGGGCGATATAGGAGCTGTCTGACCTTCACCAAGGTGTTGATGTGACAGGACCACGACAGGTCCTGCATGATGTGAACAGCAAGATATGAGAAACTGTCCACTCTCTTCACTGAAGTCCTGTTGATTGTGTTTAGCTGGTATGACCACTCCTGCTTTGAAGTCCACAATTAACTACTGTTACAAACTGCAGTTCTGTATTGTATGTATGTTTTGTATGTGGTTTATGTGTGCATATTCCACTCCGGGTTTTTTCTGCCTGCCAACTCATCAGTAGTGGAGGGCGGAGCCAGACAGAACGAGCACTAAGGAACATGTGAACATGATGTGTAATCAGCACGCTCTTTTCCGTCTGGCACAGACAATAAAATAGCAAGAGACAATATCCTTGAGGAGAGAATCACCAGGCAGGGAGCGGAGTGACAAGGTTGCCGCAATGTCCGGAATAAGGACGGGCTGATCAGTGAGTGCACTCAGGCGGACACAGGAGAAACGGCGGTCCGACCAGAGAAGACCCGAGCGGACGGTCTGTGCATGCTGTATTATGCATCATCCATGTTCCTGTTGGCAAGTCCCCTGTTGTAGACAGTAGAGGTGGATCTCAGAGAATCATGCATAGTCGTATCTGCCACGGCTTCTGGTTGGGAAATATCCTGATGATAGTTTTCTATACCGTGTCATCCGATAGTTTCCCAATAAAAACTGCTTCCATAAACATCATCAGAATTGTGCCTGAACATGTCCCAGTCTGTGTCATCCAAAGTGTCCTGCAGAGTGGTTTGGTTCGTCCTGCATACGACCTCCCAACTTCCTATTTCAGCCTTTGTTTACATACAGGCATGAAGGACATGGCGGCATGGTCCAATTCACCAAACGGTGGATGTAATTGTGCCTTGTTGCTGTTCCTGAATAGTGTGCGGCAGTGGTCTAGGGCCAGAGGATGTGTTGGTGGAAGTTTGGCAGTGGACACATGAGGTCGCTACTTTTAAAAAGAATGGGCATGGCGTCTTGGTGCTGTGCCTGGTGTAGTGTGAGACTTTCATGTAAATCTCATGTTGCAGTGTCTGTGTTCACTTTTGGTGGAATAGAAACGCCACTGACTATAACCAGACTATATGACAATCACCATCTGACACATTACACCTCCCAAAAACAATGTTATGTAGATGAGGTGAATCAAGAACAAATGGTCTGATACTAGTGGGTTGAGCCATGTCTCTGTGAAACAGAAGATTGCAGTCCTGAATGACTCTTTAGAACGTCACCCTTACCCTGAGGCCATCAAGCTTATATTCCAGAGCCTGAACATTGGCTAACAGTATACTAGGTATGGGAGTGCAGTGTGTGTGCGGCCTCAGCTTGTTCCTGTCTCTGGCTGTCCCTCGCAGACAATAGTACGGGTCATGCCTTTTGTCCAGAATACACCAACAGATATAAGGGAAGCTCTGTTATACTTAATGAAGACCATCATATAAGAAGAAAATAGTATGTATATATGAAAATGTAATAAAAAAAAACCCAGCAAAACAGTCACAACATTAGCCAACCTTGGTTATCATCTGGGGAGATGAAACACTAATTTGTGCTTCCTAAGAGACATGAAAATCCATTTGGATTGAAAAATCCATCCAATCCAAAACTGCATCTTTTCTATCTCACTGTTGCCTGAGATACAGAACAATTAAATAGTTTAAACACAAATATTTATTTACCTTTTGGACAAATTTTATAGAATTCCTCCTGATAGATTTCCTCGAATCGTTTTTTCAGATGTGAGACAGATTTCCTCACTCTATCAAATGAGTGATGTTGATTGAAGGTGAATTTGGGTGAGTCGTCACATCCAGGAGAAACA
Source organism: Kryptopterus vitreolus (assembly GCA_030449085.1). Classification (NCBI taxonomy): domain Eukaryota; kingdom Metazoa; phylum Chordata; class Actinopteri; order Siluriformes; family Siluridae; genus Kryptopterus; species Kryptopterus vitreolus. The sequence continues at coordinate 18,345,666 of JACRUU010000026.1, forward strand.
CAGAGAGACGGGAAACTCTACAGAGAGGAAACACATCATAGAGAAGGAGAAAAGTGTAGGAGAGGAACGAATGAATCTCAGACTGAATCAGACCAAAGACACACTTGTGATCTCAGACAGGAACATTTATTGTTGCTGTAATGAGTGTTTAGGAGGAACAGCGCCCTCTGTAGATCAGACAGTGAGTGTTACCTGGAAGGAAGTGGATGTGATCAGGTGTGTGTAAAAGCTGCTCCAGATCACTGACTCTCTTCTTAAGATCAGAAATCTCCTGCTCCAGATGTTCCAGGTGTTGTTCTGCTCGACTCAGATCAGCTTTCTCCTGAGCTCTGATCATCTCCGTCACCTCCGAGCGCCTTTTCTCCATGGAGCTGATCATCTCATTAAACATCTTCTCATTATCATCTACTGCTTCCTGTGAACGCCTCTGTTACAACACACACACACACAGAGAATTAGAGAGTTAATTTTTTTTTTTAAATATGAACTTCGTAGTGTATGTTTGTGTTTTCACTCTTCACCTTAATAGTGTCTTCAGCCTGCATTAGCTCCTGCACCTTCTTCTGCTTCTCCTGGATCTTCTGCTGTTCCTCCTTTAGTTCATTCTGAGACCAAAAGCTTTTTTTTTTAAATAGATTTGATCTTGTTTTACAAATGTATAATAATAAATAAAACTAAAAAATCATGAAATTCATAAACATTGCATTTCTGTTAAAGATACATGAACAGCGATATTATCTGTACTGAAATATACCATCGGCGCACTAACATTAAGAAAGAGAAAGTTCTCACATTAGGTTTCCTCTCGACCATTACACTGAGATAAATAAATATTTGAGAAAGGCTGTGTCTGTTGTTCCCAGTTAACACTCACTACACAAAGCTCAAGGCACAATCCAGATCTTGTGTTACCGGCTGTAGGGAGTTTTACATGTTTCATAGTTGTGTGTAAAATTTCTTTTGAGTTCTGTGGTTTCCTTCTACAAATAATGTAAATGTCAGCACCATAATAGCAGTGCTGAGGTTATTTAACACAGTCATGTGGTCATGTGATATTTTGCAAAATGCTGCTCGAATGTTGTTGTCTGTGTAATGTATACTTACTGGTCTGACCTGTTTGACACTTACTTATACAGACTGAATAGAAAATGAGTAGAAAATAGCATTTGTATATTTTGTAAATGTAAAGAAAGTAAGAATGTTCAATTCTCACCTGTTTTTTCATTCTTTCTGCCAGAGCTGAAACTATATCATGGCCTTTGTGTTTATCGTTCATACACATGTCACATACGAGGCTTTGGTCAGTACGACAGAAGATCTCGGCCAGTCTGTTGTGCTGAGTGCAGTTATTTTGGAGATTAGCATAGGGTCTAATCAACACATGGGTCTTAAAACGCTCAGAGTGATAGTGAGGTTTAACATGATTTTCACAATATGAGCTCTGACACACCAAGCAGGACTTGATGGCTTTAGATTTTATCCCAATGCAGTAATCACACTCTACATCTCCAGGATCAGTGCAACCTTGAGCAGCAGGTTGGAGTTCCATTTTCTTCAATTTCTCAATAACTTAAGTCAGAATGATTTTTCAGGCAGTGAAGTCTCTTCACATTATTGGAGACTGCAGACCCTCCACTGATCTTCTTGATCCCAGAAGCGGTTAATACAAACCTTAGAGTAACTTTAGCCACATGAAGTAGTCACTGGATCCTTCAAAAATTCCAGACAGATGAAATGATTTTGATCTGCAGCAAATCCTCTGCAAATTGTTGTTTCTCCAAAGAGAATAGTGTGGCTCTGGGGTGTTTATTCTCTGAAATGAACTTTCTCTTTCTCTTTGCATGAAAGTGTGACAAAGTAATGGTGGGTGTGGTTTTATGTAGAGAGAATAAGTACATATATAAATATAGAGGTGTAATAATAAAATCATGGGTGTGGGATGGGAAGGATCCAAAGCAGAGAAGGTACACACGGGTGGAGGGAATGAGGATTTGAGGAGAGTTGATCTTGAGTAGGTCCAGTGGAGACGAGAAAAGTCTGAAGACCGAAGCTGGGGATGTTTTGTCCTGTGTGATGGCCTAACACTGAAATAGAATGAACGTAGAATGATAAACTCTTCAGTGCTCTCTAATGGGTCTTAAGCATGGACAATTCAATTGATTTATATACATTTTTTATATATTTTTAATAGTGAACACTGACCCCAAATTTCAGGAATAAATAGATATTTAGTAGATATTTATAAGTGTATATAATATTTTTAGAAATCCTTTTAGAAAGTCCTTAATCGGCAACCCACAGACCCACTGACTTTATATCACAGATGCTCCTAATATTTAATAATATATGCAGTGGTCTGGGAATTATGACTGGAGATATGAATTGGCATGGATGGTAGGTTGGATAGATCCTCTTTTACAAGATCATCTAGCTGTTTTTCACAGACTCTGCAAAATATGTTATTTAATTTACTACCTGGCATGAAAGAAAAAGGTAGAGAACAGGAGAAAATTAGAAGAAGAGGTCAAAACATTGGTATAGATTCATAAAACTTCCCATACAAAACATCTGGAATCCTTTAACCAGTGCCAGATGTAAACTGAATTCATAACTAGACTAATCAGAACATGTAGAGAAATGTTTAGCAGGCAGATGTGTTTTCAATATGAGAATAAACTTAGTCACCTCTTGTCTTATCAACTCAGTTATGAACACGCTGAAAGGACCAATAAGGCAATTAAAACTACCAAGGGAGCAGTTTTGCATGATAATATGATACAAAGGTTTTGTATGATAAATAAACTCCAGGTTTAAAGATTTCTACAAGGGTATGTACATCTCCTCTTATGTGCCCCAAGACCCTGCCACTTTTTTGGACCAGATACTCTTACCTTCTATTTCAGACAAGGTCTTCCTTAATGCCCCTTAACCAAGGAAGACATTTTTGCAGCTATTCAATCTATGCCCAGTGAATTGAATTTTATAGACAATTTTGGCAATGTGCTATCCCCTATTTTCATGCTAGTCGTTGACAATCTTTGGCAGGATGGTCTTGTTCCGGATTTGTGGAGGACAGCTTCTATCAGCTTAATTCTCAAAAAAAGAGAAGAACCCACTGGATTGTGCCTCATATCAGCCAATCAGTTTACTCAATGTAGACCTCAAAATGGTGGCTAAAGACGCAGTTCATTGTTTGAAGAGAATCCTACCTAAAATCATTAAACCAGACCAAACTTCCTGTCTCACTCTTTTTCTAACTAAGATTTATGAATCTTTAATGCATGAATCCAAGGTGTTATAAAGCAGTGAGTATGCTTAATTTCCCCGATCTAGCTTTCTCCACTTTCACACGCCCTATCAATCTGTTTCCTAGTATCAAAATGATCTGCTAATTATTCCTACCCAATGGTATATGTGACCATATTCAGGACTTCGGTCTTCAAACCAATGTAGCTATACTTTACCAGTAATTGGAAAAAATGTCATTTTAAGCTAAAAAACCCCTTTTAAATGTGAATCCTAAATTCTGTGAAGATTCTCACACAGTGTAAACAACTTGATTCAGAAATTACCCATTTTAATCTATCATTTAATACTTTCTATTTTAAATCTTTCTCCTCCTTTAATTTCTGATTTCCTCTGTATTTTTCCTGTATTCTCCATCTCTCTTTACCGTCTCTCTCTCTCCCTAGTGTTTTTATTTGTTTCATGTGTATGTATTGTGGCGACTCACTCGCCGCTTCGGACTGAACACAAGCACGGAGAGTCATGACTGGGGGAAAAAATGGTGTTTATTGAGGACTGTGAAACTGAAAGTAAAACATAGAGAAAGTGTTCATGTCTGTTATTTGGGGATCAGGTGAGGAGTGGCTGGAGCGGGAAAGGGAACGCGGAGATCTCTAGACGCGCTCTCCAATGTCAGGTCCCGATCAACGGGTGGCTTCGTCCTCCAGATCTCCATCAGCGCGTAGAGGTCAGGCTCATTTCCTGCCGCAGGGTTGTGGAGACTCCCAGATACCAGGCGCTGTGACAGTCTGGCGGGAATTCCTCATCCGCATCTGCCGTCTCACCTATCGTCGGAGGTCGGGGAAAAGAAACATGCACCATTAGTCGGGAGCCCAGACGTTCTCCATCTCAACCGCCGTCCGACGGCCTTTTATTGAAGATAATGAAAGTGCCACTCCGGGATAAGATCCAGCCATGTCTCATTGAGGACGCCCGGCCTCTCTCTCATGAGTTCAGATTGTGTTATATGTTTCACGATTATTAAATGTATTATATTCACAAGTGATTATATATGTGTTCTGATCATGATATCCACTTGATCTTACTACATACTCAGATATTTTATAATGGTACTCTTTAATGCCCAGGAAGACTAATTTTGTTAAAACATGTACAAATAATTCCTACAGTTATAAAAGTTAGACCAAAAGTATTCAGACACCTCAGAATGTTCTTGTTGCAGATCATTTTTAGTTAATCATCAAAATTTGAGTGCAACGAAATTTGAAAAAAGGGTACAGATGAAGGATTTGGGATTTTATTTAGTCTCCACAGAACTCCTCACATAATTCATGAATACATTCATAAAAGATTTAACATGAGAGTAACTACATCAGTATTCTCTGATTATTACCCTCCATTTTGTTCATTTCTCTCTCTTTCGTATAATCTACACATAATTAATGTTGTAGTTCAGGGAGAAATTAAATCTGACTCCTGAGTTATAATTTTAATAAATACTTTCACATACATTTCATTTTCAATCACAAAACCTCATAAATGCATTATAATGTATAATCCAGAACCCAGCATATAGAGGGTGAGTGAATGTGGTGTGGACTGTGTGGAGGAGATTTATCGTATCAGAGACGCTGTAGAAGGACAGAATTCCTGCACTGTGATCCACATACACTCCTATTCTGGAGGACGCTGGACCTCGGAGTGCAGTTTTAATGTTGTTGTGATAGAAAGAGACAGAGGAAGAAGAACAGTCCAGACTCCAGGACTGACTGTTGCCTCCAAACATGCTCTCGTAACACCATCCTTTCCTGCTGATCTCTTTATATGAGACTGATATAAAAACACGACCGCTCCACTCCACCTCCCAGTAACAGCGTCCACACACACTCTCCTTACACGACACCTGCACCCAGTAGTCAAATCTCTCTGGATGATGAGAATATCTCTGTTCTGTTTTACTGCATGTCACGGCTCTGTTCTTCTCAGACAGAATGAGGTGAGGATTTGCTGTGTTGGGATCCAGAGTCAGATAACAGAAATCTATAAGAATAAAATGTACACAGATTAGATATTAATCACAGGATTTATAATAAGTGTGTGTGAGACAACTGTGTGTGTTTCTGTCCTCCTAATGCTGCTCTATATTAAATATTTAAAATATTACACGAGTCATCAGGGAGAAATAGATCAGATTTTTATACACACTTGTTTACACTGTGTGTGTGTGTGTGTGTGTGTTACACCTACATTGCAGAAAATCTCCTCTGGTCTTTGGTTCTGAGTGTAAAATCATCTGAACTGCTGCAGCTGTGGAGACACAGAGACAAAATGGAGAGTGAAAAATTCGGTGTAAACATTTGACATCATAAATATGAAAGTTTTGATGTTTTGCTGGTATCAGACGCGTCAGTGATGTCACCAGTGAGGAAACTTTCCAGATTTGAGTTGAAGCATCAACCTACGATATTCTAGATTAGTTCTTCTGACTGTCAGGTGAATTTATCTTGAGGTCATTTACCATTTTATGGTCACCTGCCACTTCACACCCAACACACAGCTCTACTTATATGACATTTATCATCTGGGGAGAGGAAAGACTAATACATGTGCTTCCTCAGAGACATGAGAATCCAGACAACTGCATCTTTTCAATCTGCTGCTCATGCTGTCTCACAAGGCAGGTAGTGGAACACCTTCAGATGAGAACGCTATCTACCTTCTTCTGCATACGTGACATCCACTTATTCCTGTTCCATCACATTTCTCTCCCTCTTTAATGTGATACACAACAAATACATCATTTACAACACAAATATTTATTTACCTTGTGGGCGGATTTTGTAGATTTCTTCCTGACAGATTTCCTCCAGTCGTTTTTTCAGATGTGAGACAGATTTCCTCACTCCATCAAATGAGTGATGTTGATTGAAGGTGAATTTGGGTGAGTCGTCACATCCAGGAGAAACACAGAGAGACGGGAAACTCTACAGAGAGGAAACACATCATAGAGAAGGAGAAAAGTGTAGGAGAGGAACGAATGAATCTCAGACTGAATCAGACCAAAGACACACTTGTGATCACAGACAGGAACATTTATTGTTGCTGTAATGAGCGTTTAGGAGGAACAGCGCCCTCTGTAGATCAAACAGTGAGTGTTACCTGGAGGAAGTGGATGTGATCAGGTGTGTGTAAAAGCTGCTCCAGATCACTGACTCTCTTCTTAAGATCAGCAATCTCCTGCTCCAGGTGTTCCAGGTGTTGTTCTGCTCGACTCAGATCATCTTTCTCCTGAGCTCTGATCATCTCCGTCACCTCCGAGCGCCTTTTCTCCATGGAGCTGATCATCTCGTTAAAGATCTTCTCGTTATCATCTACTGCTTCCTGTGAACGTCTCTGTTACAACATACATCATATAAATACACAAAACACATAGTTAGAGAGTGCGTCTTTGCATGTGTGTGTGTCTGTGTTTGTGTGTGTGCACGTGTTCACTCTTCACCTTAATAGTTCCCACAGTCTGTTTCAGCTCCTGCACTATCTTCTGCTTCTCTTGGATTTTCTGCTGGGATTTCATCTGTTCCTCCTTTAGATCATTCTGAGACTAAATAAAATACATTTTAAATAAATATCATCGTGTTTTACAGATTTATAGTAAATTAGTTCAAATTTTGTTTGAGAACTATAAACATTACATTTACAGAAACATGACCAGGGATATTCTCTGTACTGAAATACGGAGTACTTTACATTATTTTCTCTTTACCAAAAAATCTGGTTCCTCACTGTTCCCAGTTAACACACACTACACACAGCTCACAGTTCAATCCTGTTCTTGTGTAGGGGTTTATATGTTATATGGTTGTGTGGGTTTTATTCGGGTTCTCTGGTTTCCCTCTCCTTCACTAAATCATTCATTCATATTCTACCACTTTATCCGATCTTCCCTCTGGCCGCGGGGAGCCTGTGCCTTTCTCGGGCGTCTTGGTGCACCAAGGCAGGCCACACCCTGTATGGAATACCAACCCATACAGACCTATACACACACACTCATACACTAGATACAATTTTCCAAGGTGCCAATGTTTTTGGACTGAGGAGTAAACCAGTGAACCCGGAGAAAAAAAACCCAGGGGCACGGAAACATGCAAACTCCACATACACATGGAGGAGGTGGGAATCGAACCCCGAGTCGAACGTGCTAACCACAAAAGCCACCGTGCCCCATTCACTAAATCATAATCATGTGGAATAGTTACACAATCTTGTTCAACTCACTTGTTTTACTCACTGTATGTATATAATTGCCTTTGTATGTATATCACGGCCCCCCTTTGGTTTATCCGGAGAGAAACTAGGCATAATTAAAATCCGGCAGCCGTTTTTCCACTTTGTATTTTTGAGTTGTGTTCATATGACTTTAAGCTCTTTGGGGCTGGTTATCTCAGAAAGTCTAAGAGTACATCAAATACTACGTGGATTAAATAATAAATAAAACACAATAGAAAGTAACAATATTATTACAAATGATTAATTTATTGTAAATAATTTAAATTTCAGTATGATAATAACAACTGTTGAAGATCTTGAACATAGTCATGTGATCACTTTGAAAATGCTGTAAGAATGTTATCTGTGTAAAGGTGCACTGACCGGTGGAACCTGTTTCACACGTTACAAAACACTGAATAGAAATAAGATTAGAAATAGTACATGTATAAATGATAAATATATAATGTTGATCAGTTCTCACCTGTTTTTTATTTCTTTCTGCAGTAGTTGAAACTGTATCGTGTCCTTTATGTTCATCCGTCATACACAAGTAACAGATGAAGCTTTGGTCAGTACGACAGTAGATCTCAATCAGTTTGTTGTGCTGAGAGCAGATCTTCTCTTGGAGATCTACACAGGCTTCAACTAACTCATGTGTCTTAAAAGCCTGAGACTGATAATGAGGTTTAAGATGATCTTCACAATACGAAGCCAGACACACCAGACAGGACTTGACGGCTTTGTATTTTCTCCTAGTGCAGGAATCACACTCCACATCTCCAGCTCCAGCGTAACAGTACATAGGCGTTACATCCATTTTCTTTAAATTCCTCATAACTTCAGCCAGCATGTTGTTCCTGTGTAGAACAGGCCTGGGAGTGAAAGTCTTTCTACACCTGGGACAGCTGTAGATCCTCCACTGATCCTCCTGATCCCAGCAGCCATTAATACACACCTTACAGAAATTGTGGCCACAGGAAGTAGTTACTGGATCCTTCAGGAGATCCAGACACACTGCGCAGTTGAACTGATCCTGATCTACAGCCTCGGCCATTTCTTGTTTTCACAATGAGAAACCGAGCGTCTGAGTTTTTCTCTTCTCTACTTTCTGTTTCGATGGGTATTAAAGCATGGGAATGAGAGTGGGCGTGGCTTTGTCGTAACAAGTTCAGAATGTTAAACAAAAATGACAGTCAGTATGACAGTCAGTTAAAGTATTTCATTGTAGTTAATGACATGATTGTCACGAGTTAACTTACATTTACAGCATTTGGCAGACGGCCTTATCCAGAGCCACTTACAACTGAGGGTTAAGGGCCTTGCTCAAGGGCCCACTAGTGGTAGCTTGGTGGTGAATCTGCGATCTTCTGGTCAGGGGCCAATGCCTTACCCACTGAGCCGTCACCTCGAAATGTACTTTAATATAATACATTTACAAGCATTAAATTCTCGAATCAACACATTATTACACGCATATGTTCATGTTTATAACTATGAAATCAACAAATTGTTTTTGTAAAGGTTTTTAAAATAATGATGGTGTTTTAAATAGCGTAACGCAACTAGCACATTATAACAACATCATCATCTACACAACATCACATTACACAACATCATCTACACAACATCACACATACACAACATCACATCATACACACACACATCACATTACACAACCCCATCATCTACACCACCTCATAATCTACACAACCTCATAATCTACACATCACATTATACAACTTCATCATCTACACAACATCACATTACACAACCCCATCATCTACACAACCTCATCATCTATACAACATCACATTACGCAACTTCATCATCTACACAACATCATGCATACACAACATTACACAACCTCATCATCTACACAACATCACATTACACAACCTCATCATCTACACAACACCACATTGTTTGTGATCTTCAGGCCCTCAGGGGCCACTACATTTAAAACAGTGCTGATTGTGTAATGGAGATCACTGCATGGGATGATGAACACCTTCAGAAATCATTATGTGTGAACGCATTTCTTCACGTGGTCCACAAACGCAGGTTAAATCTGGATCATGTAAAGAAGTAATCATGCGTGAACATGCTCCACAAACACCCCCATCTTCTCTGGAACAAATCTCTTCCTGAGAATGATAAGGACAGAAGATGTGATGATGTGATGAATTATGTGATGATTCACTAAGTACAATTCTGCTGAAAAATATTAATATTTTATAATGAATCTAATTCTGTTATTGGCTAAAATCCACATTCACAAATGTAAATACATTTTTATTTTGAAAAAGAATTAATTTAACTAATGAGAAATTATCATAGACCAAAAAAGCATTAAAAAACATTTTCCGGTTTTCAATGACCTGTAACTCTTTCCTCCGTTTTATATCATGTCTCACTCCACCTGTATCCGATTGTTGATTGTCATTGTTTTTTCCTCTGTTTTATTCTCTTATTGTAAGTGGTTGTGAACTGTTGGTAGTAGCAGTGGTTGTTCACCATTAGACACACTCTACCCCCCTTAACTTCTCCAAATCCACTGTACTGTCCACTAAAAGCCTCAGCAATGAAGTCACACCCTGTCAGTGACTGCTGAAACCCTTAGATCAGCTGGAGCTCTGTTCTTTATCCGACTCCACCATTTACAGCTTCATCTCCGGAACACAATGACATTCCAATACTGTGATATTTATTTGATGTTGCTTTCAGGAAAAGATTTTTACATTTACAAGTAGATCGCAATCACTTTACAAGTGCCTCGTAAAAGTTCTTATAAAACTATAAGGAGACCAATTAAAAGTATTTACATTGTAGGAGTATTTATGTTTATATTAATAATTATGGATAAAAAAATTAAATAAACAAATCAACAGAAATGTAAAGTTTGTAGGTGTAATGGAGTAAAAATAAAGGTTAAATATATGCATAAATGGGGACAGCGCTATCGTGGAATAAGGACCGCCCACAACAGAGATAACGAGACATGCTGTAGGTTAGTTTTACGTTTTTAAGCCACCAGAGAAATTAAGCTAAAAGTGATCAAAACACATAAATAACTGTTTATTTGTGGATAAATCCCTTTTTGAACTTGTTGGGGAACTGCTCATATGCATTCGGTGTCGAGTGTTTTGTTTTATTTTGAGTTATCTTAATTGTAATTTGTGTAGAGCTGATTTATTCTCCATGCAACAATTCCTTATTCACATGCTCTTTATCCATTGTGCAGATATGTCATAGAAATTGTTGCTTTAATGTGTTTTACTGATTAATCATTTAATTATCGAATGTTTACGCGTGTTATCCACTAGCTGGGAGATGTTCCTTAAAATCTGAATCTAATTGAATAGTATTTCTCTGGAGATGTTTTATTTGTTTGTATTATTGAATTGTTTTGTGAATGTCTCATTGAAAACGTTTATTGTAACTGTTAAACATGAAAACTCATCCACTATACGATCACAAAGATAAAACAGTGGATTAAAAAGAAGATATTTGTTTTAAATAAACAGCAGAGATAACGAGACATGTTGTGGAGCTGATTTATTCTCCATACAACAATTCCTTATTCACATGCTGTTATCGCCCTTAAATACCCAGAGGTGCGGGAAATACCCTAACATGTCTGCCTCCGAACTGCGCCTCCGAAACCGAAAGTTATAACGATATAACTCTTTTCGGCTCTTGATTATAAGCCACGTATTTCTTTCTACAGTTGCTAGGATATACACACACCAAAAACCTTACAGCAGGGGTCTCAGACTCGCAGCCCGCGGGCCAACTGCGGCCCCCGGGACGATAATTTGCGGCCCCCGTTTTAATAAGAAAGATTGACGTCAGTGCGGCCCGCAAGATTGTTGTTACGGCAAGCGGTGAAGAAGCAGAAGTAGCAGAATTGACTTTAGAAGAACAAAGAGCTTTTATTTTAACAGCCCAGGTGTAACCTAGAAGTACGTCATCTTAAAGACAATACAACGAACTCATACCCCGAACCAGAGCCATGCCTCTGCACGTCAGCCTGGCTCATGGTTCCTTCCCTCACACACACAAACATGTTCTCTTGTTGTGTGCGGAGCTGAACGAACCAATCACGGTGAGGTATATGGCTCTGGAGGGCGGGACATCGGCTGGGCTGTCCAGTGCCTCGCTCACTCACTCACTCATTCACCCATTCATTCCTCCAGTAAGGTGGGCGGAGGAGAAGCCACAGTCATCCGCTCCTCTCAGCTCAGAAATGAAGGAGATGCTGTGATCTGTGATCCAGCCTGTGTCTGTGTCTGTAGCCATCTCCATCATAACCGATCTCGCTCATTGAGGTGCTGTGTGTTTGTTCTTCTCACAAACTCCGTCCTACTTATTGTAGGCGCGTCGCGGGTGAAACTGAAACTTAACAGTAAATGCGTTTATATGACACTTGAGAAATTCGGATAACTGCCGCTATCCGATACGATTGGAGAAGGAGAACTCCGATTTAGCTGCCCAGATCTCTCTGCCATGTATACGCCTTTCTCTGATAACGATCGGAAAGAGAAAGTGCGCATGCGCCACAGCTCCGTGCAACTGAAAGTCAAAGTTATACCCGAGATTGACTCCTAGTGGAATCACATATTACACAACCTGCAGTGCAATTCTGCACTCAAAGCCAAGTTCAGGGAGGTGAGTGGAGACGCAGACAAGCTTCTGCAATTTTTGAGAGAGTTGACCCCCAACTTCCCTGAACTTTCCAGAATGTTCAAGCGGACCATGTGCCTTTTTGGGAGCACATACTTGTGTGAGAAGCTCTTCTCCTCCTTGAACTTCAATAAAACACACACACACACACACACACACACGGGACAATTTTCCAAGGTGACAATCAACCTACCGTGCATGTTTTTTGGACCGAGGGGGGGGGGGAAACCGGAGAACCCGGAGAAAAAACCCCTGAGGCACGGGGAGAACATGCACAAACTCCACACACACATGGCCGAGACGGGAATCAACACGAACCCGGACCCTAGCGGTGTGAGGCGAACTAAGCCACCGTGCCCCCCTATGTTCAGAACAGTTCATGTTTAATGTTCCATTCATGTTCATAAAGTTAAAGGTTAAGGAACTGTTAAATCAGACATTCATTTTTAAATTTATTTATTTAATTCATTATTTTGTGTTAAAAATAAAGATATTTGAGAACATTGGAATGATCATGAGGGGCACGGTGGCGTAGTGGTTAGCACAGTTCGCCTCACACCGCCAGGATCCGGGTTCGATTCCCGTCTCGGTCATGTGTGTGTGTGGAGTTTGCATGTTCTCCCTGTGCCTCAGGGGGTTTTTCTCCGGGTTCTCCGGTTTCCTCCCCCGGTCCAAAAAAACATGCACGGTAGGTTGATTGGCACCTTGAAAAATTGTCCCTAGCGTATGAATGTGTGTGTGAATGTGTGTGTGTGCCCTGCGATGGGTTGGCATTCCATCCAGGGTGTATCCTGCCTTAATGCCCATAGACGCCTGAGATCGGCACAGGCTCCCTGCGACCCGAGGGAAGATCGGATAAAGCGGTAGAAGATGAATGAATGAATGAATGAATGAATGAATGATCATGAACATTGGAAATCCTGATGCGGCCCAGCCTCACCCAGCCTCTGCCTCCAGCGGCCCCCAGGTAAATTGAGTTTGAGACCCCTGCCTTACAGAGAGAGAAGGAGGAATGCGTTACTGTTTGTTGGCCACGCTGTTTATGTATGTGACCCAATCAACGCAAGGAATATATACAGTGCTAATTTGCATAAAGTGCTAGCCAATCATCTGTGAGAAAGGGCGGGACTTGTACGGACTTCCTCGGTTACGGGTTTCAATAAGGTTCAGTAATGAGGTTGGATGTTAATTTTTTTTCCTCTACGCTCCAAAATGTCTTATTTATTTGTATATTTTTATGTGTGCATTCATTTAAGACGTAAACAATGCGTATTCTAAGAGACCGGGGAGACAATCGGATGAATGTAATTAAACACAAGCACGCATTAGTCGTGGAATAAGGCGCCAGAGAAATCCGCATTATATTCAGCAGCCCGGACACGGAGTGAGGTGAGGAGCGGGTTTATAAAGAGAAGAAATTAGATTGGTTGCAGGTGTGACTGGTTAACACACTAACACACACACACACACACACACACACACACACACACACACACACACACACACACACACACACACATTACCTTCCCAAAGGCTGGACATTTTGATTGGAAAGCTGTTGTTTTTCATGTTTTCTACTGTTAGAAATGAATATTTATTTTATGCGACAATGCTGCAGCATCATGATAAGATGTACTTCCATCAATGTCTTCGTGGTTGATTAATGACTTCAATCATGTGTAAGAAGATTCCATATAAGAACACAATTAATACTGCAATGGTTTAAGACAAGAACTCCAAGCAAACACAAAAGTATAGTATCCCAAAGTCCAAGCTTTATTCCAGAACAGAGTTGTACAGTTCCATGGAAATGCTTAAAGTTACAGCAAAATCACACCCTTTTATACCAGCTTTCTTATTCCATATAACAACTTTATATTTTTAATTTGATAATGGTTATATCATGGCACTTTTTAGAAAGGCAATTTTCTTCTTTTTAATCCTGAATCAAATGCACTGTTTTATCTTTGTCATCGTATAGTGGATGAGTTTTAATGTTTAACAGTTACAATAAACATTTTCAATGAGACATTCACAAAGCAATTCAATAATACAAGCAAATACAACATCTCCAGAGAAATACAGAGCTTTACAGAGCTGGATCTTTCAAAAAAAATTCCAGACAGATGAAATGATTTTGATCTGCAGCAAATCCTCTGCAAATTCAAGTCAAGTCAAGAGGTTTTATTGTCATTTCAATCACATATAGCTGACTGTGTACACAGTGAAATGAGACAACGTTTCTCCAGGACCGCTGGTGCTACACAAAACAACATATAATCACAAAACACAAGAACACAATGCTGAGGACGAGACTAAGTTTGTCCTAGCTACATCGTGTGCAAGCCTAGTGCAAACAACGCAAAGACAGAATAGGACTGTGTTGACAACACGAGACAGTGCATAACAGACAACTAACACAATATAAAATAAAAAAAACACAACAACGACCTAGTGCAAAGTATTGTAAACAGTTGTATCAGTTTGGCAAGTGTGCAAAAGAACAAGTAGAACAGCAGTGATAAAAAGTAGATGTGCAAAATGTGCATGTAAACAGTAACACTGTCAGTGAAGCAGTATATACAATAAACATGTAAAGACCAGTAATGAGGTAGATAAATAAATAAAGCAATGGAATGCTGTGTGGATGGTGTTTGAGTGTACGTCTGCGTCCAGTTCCACTTAGTTCTATGTGTAGCCATCAGAAATCTGATGGCTTGAGGGAAAAAACTATTGCATTATCTGGTTGTGAGAGCCCGAATTCTTCGGAACCTCTTCCCTGATGGCAATAGTGTAAAGAGTGTGTGTGAGGGGTGTGTGATGTCGTCCACAATGCTGGTAGCTTTGCGGATGCAGTGTGTGTTGTAAATGTTCGTGACAGAGGGGAGAGACACTCCGATGATCTTTTCAGCTGTCCTCACTATCGCTGTAGGGTCTTGCGATCCGTGACGGTGCAGTTCCCAAACCAGGCAGTGATGCAGCTGCTCAGGATGCTCTCGATGGTCCCTCTGTAGAACATGGTCAGGATGGGGCTTGGCAGATGTGCTTTCCTCAGCCTTCTCAGGAAGTAGAGACGCTGCTGGGCTTTCTTACTGATGGAGCTGGTGTTGAGTGACCAGTTGAGCTTCTCCATCAGATGGACACCGAGGAATTTGGTGTTCTTTACGATCTCCATGGAGGATCCATTGATGTACAATCGAGAATGGTCACTCTGTGCTCTCCTAAAGTCAACAAACATCTCTTTAGTTTTGTCCACGTTCAGAGACAGAGATCCTCTTTTACAAGATCAGATAAAAGCAAAATGAACAAAGTGACCCACCATAACACAATGAAATAACACAAGCAGCACATCAACACACCAAAAAAACTCCAAAGAAGCAACACAAACAAAAGCAAAGGTGGGAAACTTAAAACAAAAGGCAACGAGGAGCAGGTGGGGAAAATTAGGGGGTAAGGGACAGGGAATAGGGCATAGGGGGCAAAGGGCTCAAAGGCGACCCCTAGTGGTCCAGGCAGCCCAGGTCCAGAGTCAGACAGTTATCATCCCATTAATTACATCTAAATATTTAAATTTTGTTACAGCATGTACAAATAATTTATACAGTTATAAAAGACAGGAGAGGACAGAAGAGGACAGGAGAGGAGAGGAGAGTAGAGGTGAGGTGAGGTGATGAAAGGTCGGAGAATGTATTCACCTGTGACATTTGTTCCTTTAGGCGGTACCGACGGCAGCAGCGAGGACAACGAGTGCACAACGTCTCTCCCCAGGCGGCAGCTGGATCGCATCGCTACACTCCGAAAAAGTTTGAACTCCCGGGTGAAACGGAGGACGTTGCGTCGTTAAACCGTCCTTGGGAAAACGCCGCGGATCACGGGCGTATATATATATATATATATATATATATATATATATATATATATATATATATATATATATACAGATGAAGGATTTGGGATTTTTATTTATTCTTTCACTCGTCTCCAAAGAATTCTTCACACAATTCATAAATACTGAGGAGTCGCTATTTAACATGAGAGTAACTACATCAGTATTCTCCTGATTATTGTCCTCCATTTTATTCATCTCTCTCTCTCTCTCTCTCAGGTTAAACATTTAGCACAATCATCTCTGTACTTTTACTTTCATTATAGAAACTGTATTCATTATTGTTACAGATTCTGTACACAGAATTACTGTTATATTTCAGGAGAAATTAAATCTGACTGCTCAGTTATAATTTTCATAAATAGTTTAATATACATTTCATTTTCGATCATAAAATCTAATAACTGCATTATAATCTATAATCCAGAAGCCAGCGTATAGAGGGTGAGTGAATGTGGTGTGGACTGTGTGGAGGAGATTCATCGTATCAGAGACGTTGTAGAAGGACAGAATTCCTGCACTGTGATCCACATACACTCCTATTCTGGAGGACGCTGGACCTCGGAGTGCAGTTTTAATGTTGTTGTGATAAAAAGAGACAGAGGAAGAAGAACAGTCCAGACTCCAGGACTGACTGTTGTGTCCAAATAAACTCTCGCCACCCCATCCTTTCCTGCTGATCTCTTTATTATGAGACTGATATAAACACATGACCGCTCCACTCCACCTCCCAGTAACAGCGTCCACACACACTCTCCTTACACAACACCTGCACCCATATGTTCAATCTCTCTGGATGATCAGAATATCTCTGTTTTGTATCACTCCATGCCACGACTCTGTTCTTCTCAGACAGAATGAGGTGAGGATTTGCTGTGTTGGGATCCAGAGTCAGATAACAGAAATCTATAAGAATAAAATGTACACAGATTAGATGTTAATCACAGGATTTAATAATAAGTATGTGTGAGACACCTGTGTGTGTTTCTGTCCTCCTAATGCTGCTCTATATGAAATATTTTAAATATTACACATCATCAGTCATCAGGGAGAAATGGATCAGATTTAGATCAGCAATACACACATGTTTACACTGTGTGTGTGTGTGTGTGTGTGTGTGTGTGTGTTACACGTACACTGCAGAAAATCTCCTCTGGTCTTTGGTTCTGAGTGTAAAATCATCTGAACTGCTGCAGCTGTGGAGACACAGAGACAAAATGAAGAGTGAAAAATAAAGTGTAAACATTTGACATCATAAATATGAAAGTTTTGATGATTTGCTGGTATCAGACGCGTCAGTGATGTCACCAGTGAGGAAACTTTCCAGATTTGAAATGAAGCATCAACTACGATATTCTAGATCAGTTCTTCTGACTGTCTGGTGAGTTTATCTTGATGTCATTTACCATTTTATGGTCACCTGCCACTTCCCACTGGTCACCTGCCACACCCACTTCCCACCCAACACACAGCTCTACTTATATGACATTTATCATCTGGGGAGAGGGGGGGGCACGGTGGCTTAGTGGTTAACACGTTCGCCTCACACCACCAGGGTCTGGGGTTCGATTCCCTGTCTCGGCCATGTGTGTGTGTGGAGTTTGCATTTGTGAATGTTCTCCCCCCGTGTGCATCTCCCCGTGTCTCAGGGGGTCCATCCAGGGTGTATACTGTCTTAATGCCCATAGACTTGTAGATTTCTGCCTGACAGATTTCCTCCAGTCGTTTTTTCAGATCTGAGACAGATTTCCTCACTCCATCAAATGAGTGATGTTGATTGAAGGTGAATTTGGGTGAGTCGTCACATCCAGGAGAAACACAGAGAGACGGGAAACTCTACAGAGAGGAAACACATCATAGAGAAGGAGAAAAGTGTAGGAGAGGAACTAATGAATGTCAGACTGAATCAGACCAAAGACACACTTGTGATCTCAGACAGGAACATTTATTGTTGCTTTAATGAGCGTTTAGGAGGAACAGCGCCCTCTGTAGATCAGACAGTGAGTGTTACCTGGAGGAAGTGGATGTGATCAGGTGTGTGTAAAAGCTGCTCCAGATCACTGACTCTCTTCTTAAGATCAGCAATCTGCTGTTCCAGATGTTCCAGGTGTTGTTCAGCTCGCTCGACTCAGATCAGCTTTCTCCTGAGCTCTGATTATCTCCGTCACCTCCAAGCGCCTTTTCTCCATGGAGCTGATCATCTCATTAAACATCTTCTCGTTATCCTCTACTGCTTCCTGTGAACGTTTCTGTTACAACACACACACACCATACATACACACAGAGGTAGAGTTAGAGAGTGTGTGTCTTTGTGTGCATTGCATGTGTGTGTGTGTGTGTGTGTGTGTGTGTGTGTGTGTGTGTGTGTGTGTGCACGCATGCATGTGTGTTCACTCTTCACCCTAATAATTCCCACAGTCTGTTTCAGCTCCTGCACCATCTTCTGCTTCTCCAGGATCTTCTGCTGGGATTTCATCTGTTCCTCCTTTAGTTCATTCTAAAATACATTTTAAATAAATTGCATCGTGTTTTACAGATTTTGTAGAAAAATTTCTTGTTATTGTCTCTAGAACTATAATAAAGTAACTGAAATGATCATGTTTTTAACCACAGATTACGTGATACATTTGTGTATTGTGTAAAAATAATATTTTTAAAAACAAAGTAAAGTAAAGTAAAGTTTTCACAAGTAAAAACAAACAGCATGTGATGTCAGTGATTCACCAGTAGAGGCCGCTTTTGTGTTGACAGCAGACCAGGAAATAAGTAAGCAATATCCCGGGGCATATAAGGTTTCCCGGGGCCGGTGGTTCCCCTATAATCCCCCCGGTTTCCCCCGGTCCAAAAACATGCACGGTAAGTTGATTGGCACCTTGGAAAATTGTCCCTAGTTTGTGTGTGTGTCTGTGTGTGTGTGTGTGTGTGCCCTGCGATGGGTTGGCATTCCATCCAGGGTGTATCCTGCCTTAATGCCCATAGACGCCTGAGATAGGCACAGACTCCCCGTGACCCGAGGGAAGATTGGATAAAGCGCTAGAAGATGAATGAATGAATGAATGAATGTATATAATCCCCATACTATGTACTGTTTAATTATACTCATGAATTTTTATATTAATAATTTATTTAATATTATTTATTCAGAGCTATTCTATATTAGAGCCTTAAAAACCAGTACATATGTAAATACTTTACACTGCTAATAATGCACTTATGGTTACTTCCTGTTGCCCTATACCATAACATGTGAACTTCCAGCATTAAATTTCCCCATAAGTGAAAGTGTGTGTGTGTGTGTGTGTGTGTGTGTCTGCCCTGAGACGGACAGGCGACTTATACAAAGTGAATTATCGCATCTTGAGCTTGTTGTTATCAGAATAGTGTTTAAATACTGATTAAATACTGTTTAAAGTACAATGAGTGTTATAATATAATATAATAAAATAATAAAATCCAGTTCTCACCTGTTTTTTATGTCTTTCTGCAGTAGTTGAAACTGTATCGTGTCCTTTATGTTCATCCATCATACACAAGTAACAGATGAAGCTTTGGTCAGTACGACAGTAGATCTCGATCAGTTTGTCGTGCTGAGAGCAGATCTTCTCTTGGAGATCTACACAGGCTTCAACTAACTTGTGCTTCTTAAAAGCCTGAGACTGATAATGAGGTTTAAGATGAACTTCACAATACGAGGCCAGACACACCAGACAGGACTTGACAGCTTTGTATTTTCTCCCAGTGCAGGAATCACACTCCACATCTCCAGGTCCAGCGTAACAGTGAGCAGGAGAAGCAGCTTGGAGTTCAGTCTTCTTCAGTTTCTCCACCACTTCAGCCAGCATATTGTTCCTGCGTAGAACAGGCCTTGGAGTGAAAGTCTCTCTACACTGGGGACAGCTGTAGATCCCCTTCACATCCTCCTGATCCCAACAGCCATTAATACACACCTTACAGAAACTGTGACCACAGGGAAGAGTCAATGGATCCTTCAGGAGATCCAGACACACTGCACAGCTGAACTGATCCTGATCTACTGAAATACTCGCTTCTGCCATTTTCCTACTCTGTGTGTGAGAAGAACAAAACGAGAGAGAGAAATAAAGAGAGAGAGAGAGAGAGAGCGTGAGACTGAGTTCTCTGAGTTTCGTTTTCTCTGAAATGAACTTCCTGGTTGTGTGTGTGTGTGTGTGTGTGTGTGTGTGTGTGTGTGTGTGTGTGTGTGTGTGTGTGTGTGTGTGTGTGTGTGTGGTGTGTTACAGTGTGACACACATAATGGGCGTGGTTTTAAACAGAGATTTCAGACCTGTAAAGAACACTGTAGTGTTATAACAGGAGATATTTTCTGATATAAACAGATCTATTGAAGTCGAATTTGTTGTTTGTAGTGAATTTGAATGTGGGTTTAATAATAACAGAAATATAAAACTGACAGCATTCACACTCTTTACTCAGTACATGATGTTTTTGTAAGTGTAATGCGACAAACTCACCACATCTGGATTTAAGGATCTTCTCTGTTTGATCTCTGCAGTGTCTTCAACATCTGTCATGTGAATTAGTGATTGTCTGTAAATTAAGCATTTCTCAAAGCTTTAATTTATTATTTCTAAAAGTTTTAGAGACTGCTGATGAAAAACACACCCACAGCATGACATTTTATCTCTCACAAATGTGCTTTTTCTGCACCTCATCTTGTAATTTCCTTATTGTGTGATGTTTGTGTTCCACTGATTTCAGTTCAGCCCTTAATACGTTTTCAGTCGTGATGTCATTTTATTTTATCCAGTTAAATCCTCGGTCCTTTTCATCCAAAAACATCTTTCATGCATTAGGATAATATGGATGTTATGCAGGAAGAAGAAGAAAAACCTCACAGGTGAGTCGTAACTCCGTATCCTGAACGCAGTGTATAGACCAGGGGTCCCCAAACTTTTTTTTTCTGAGAGGGACACATCATTTTTCCTTTCTTTAATGGGGGTCAGTTTATAAAAGAAAATGTATTATTATGATTATTATAATTAATTATTCAATTATTATCATTTTAACTGTATGCATTATACCTTCTAATGCTAGAATACTTTATTCTTTTGTCATGCACCACACACAAATGATCATTTCTTTTCAAGAGATATATTAATCAACTCTCACTCTCTTTACACCTGAGTATAAAAGTCAAATCTCTCTGTATAGTCAGTGTATCACTGTTTTATCTTACTGTGCGCACAAGTAACACAACATCACACCAAGTAACACAACAACACAACATCACACCACACATCTATCATCATCTACACATCACATTACACAACTTCATCATCTACACAACCTCATCATCTATACAACATCACATTACACAACCTCATCATCTACACAACCCTATCATCTACACATCACATCTACACAACATCATCATCTACACACATCACATTACACAACATCATCATCATCTACACAACATCACATTACACACATCACTACACCACCTCATCTACACAACCTCATAATCTACACAACTTCATCTACACAACCTCATCATCTACGCAACACCACATTGTTTGTGATCTTCGGGCCCTCAGGGGCCACTATATTTAAAACCGTGCTGATTGTGTAAAGGAGATCACTGCATGGGATGATGAACACCTCCTGAAATCATTGTGTGTGAACGCAGTTCTTCATGTGGTCCACAAACGCAGGTTAAATCTGGATGACAAACACCCCCGTCTTCTTTTTTTTTTTTTTTTTTTTTTTAAATGGGAACATTTTAAAGTGTTTTGTTTATTGTGATTCTTGCAGATAATGACATTCTGTTTATATTTATTTCTTACAAGAAAGGCTGCAAAATAAATTTTGGAATTTGGAGAAAAAAGAGACTTATGATCTCTCTGATGTTTTTTTTCTACTTCTGGATTCCATTTAGTGCATCAGACTCATTTATTAGATTAATAAAGTACTTTTATTATCAGTGTGCTAGAAATATCACTTTTCATTACATTACGTTTCATCCCAAAGTCCTTAATGAGGTTTTTTTTTACGGCTTATTGCCTTGACGTTTATTTTGACTATTATTCCTGACTCATTATATCTAAAACACACACACACACACACACACACACACACACACACACACACACACACACACACACACACACACACACACACACACTGCCGGCTGGGAAATGAGTGGACGTTTATTTCCAGTGTAATTTGTATTGTCTGGTTTCCTTCTCACCCCTGAAGAATAAACTAAGCGTACTCATTTCGACCACTAGATGGCAGCAGATATTTTCTCATCCACCGTCGAAAAGGTGGCAAAAGAGAAAAATCTAAACTTTAAAATAAGGGGGGTTTTAATAACAAATTCATTCATTCATTCATTCATTCATCTTCTACCGCTTTATCTGATCTTCCCTCGGGTCACGGGGAGCCTGTGTCTATCTCAGGCGTCTATGGGCATTAAGGCAGGATACACCCTGGATAGAATGCCAACCCATTGCGTAGCCCACACACACACACACACACACACACACACCTTCATACACTAGGGACAATTTTCCAAGGTGCCAATCAACCTACCGTGCATGTTTTTGGACCGGGGGAGGAAACCGGGGGAACCCGGAGAAAAACCCCCTGAGGCACGGGGAGAACATGCACAAACTCCACACACACATGGCCGAGACGGGAATCGAACCCGGACCCTGGAGGTGTGAGGTGAATGCGCTAACCACTAAACCACCGTGCCCCTTTAACAACAAATTAAACAACAAAAATTAAACAACAACGTTTGATGGAAACTGGGAAATTCACTTCTGTAGTCCATGCAAAGGTTAACCTCATCATGGCTGGTAAGAAGCTCGTCAGAGGGATCATGATTAATAAGATCATGGCCCGACAAGATGGTTTTTGGTTGTTAAGGTCATTAAATGTGTCTAAATGATTATTCTGCTCAAGTGAGCTAATCTAGACCTTCTGACCAATCAGAATGCAGAACTCGAGCCAACACTACTGTAATGTCATTATTAGTTTTTCTAGCGAGAACGGAAAATATGTTCATGCTGCTGTATGAGGTTTATGGACTAGGTTTGTTCTTCTTCTCCTCATTACGATCCGACTTTCATCTGTAAACCTCATCAGAACTTCGCCGCTGTGCCTTTCAGCAATACTCATTAATCTTCGATTACTCGTCTCTGAGCTCCGGATTCCATCGTTTATTTTTAATTACATTACATCTGATGTCTTTTAGAAAGGACTATATATTCCCAGGTCTCAGAGGTGGGTGTGGTTTATGTCTGTCTGAATAAAGAATAAATGGCTTCGGTGTCCAATTAAAGCCCTGTCGGTCTTACTGAAGGAGGTGTGGCCTATCCCCTATCTGTCCAATTAAAGGAGGCGTGGCTTATGTTCCTGTCAGTCTTACTAAAGGACACATGGCCTGCCCACCATCTGTTCAATTTAAGTAGGCGTAGCCTATGTACCTACTTATGTCTTGCCCTCTGTCTCCTTTTGTCCACTTTAAGAAGACATGGCTTAGGTGTGGCCTGTTTGTGTTATTTATGTCAGGCATTGTTTTGTGTTATTCAGTAAAGGAGGTGTGGCCTGTAAGTGTTTATGAAGATTTGCCCTGTCCATTGTCAGTTATTCTTTGAAGGAGGTTGGCCTGTCTTATGAAGGAGGTGTGGTGTGTGTTATTCTTATGAAGGAGGTGTGGCCTGTTTTGTCAGCCCATTTAAGGAGGTGTGGCCTGTGTGTGTTATTCTTATGAAGGAGGTGTGGCCTGTGTGTGTTATTCTTATGAAGGAGGTGTGGCCTGTGTGTGTTATTCTTATGAAGGAGGTGTGGCCTGTTTGTGTTATTCTTATGAAGGAGACTTATGAAGGAGGTGTGGCCTTATGAAGGAGGTGTGTTTGTGTTATTCTTATGAAGGAGGTGTGGCTGTTTGTGTTATTCTTATGAAGGAGGTGTGTGTGGTTATTCTTATGAAGGAGGTGTGGTGTGTGTTATTCTTATGAAGGAGGTGTGCCTGTTTGACATGTTATTCTTATGAAGGAGGTGTGGCCTGTGTGTGTTATTCTTATGAAGGAGGTGTGGCCTGTGTGTGTTATTCTTATGAAGGAGGTGTGGCCTGTGTGTGTTATTCTTATGAAGGAGGTGTGGCCTTATGAAGGAGGTGTGTTTGTGTTATTCTTATGAAGGAGGTGTGCCTGTGTGTGTTATTCTTATGAAGGAGGTGTGGCTGTTTGTGTTATTCTTATGAAGGAGGTGTGTTGTGTGTTATTCTTATGAAGGAGGTGTGGCTGTGTGTGTTATTCTTATGAAGGAGGTGTGTGTTTGTGTTATTCTTATGAAGGAGGTGTGGCCTGTTTGTGTTATTCTTATGAAGGAGGTGTGGCCTGTTTGTGTTATTCTTATGAAGGAGGTGTGGCCTGTTTGTGTTATTCTTATGAAGGAGGTGTGGCCTGTGTGTGTTATTCTTATGAAGGAGGTGTGGCCTGTGTGTGTTATTCTTATGAAGGAGGTGTGGCCTGTGTGTGTTATTCTTATGAAGGAGGTGTGGCTGTTTGTGTTATTCTTATGAAGGAGGTGTGTGTGTGTTATTCTTATGAAGGAGGTGTGGCCTGTGTGTGTTATTCTTATGAAGGAGGTGTGGCCTGTGTGTTATTCTTATGAAGGAGGTGTGGCCTGTTTGTGTTATTCTTATGAAGGAGGTGTGTGTGTGTTATTCTTATGAAGGAGGTGTGGCCTGTGTGTGTTATTCTTATGAAGGAGGTGTGGCCTTATGAAGGAGGTGTGTTGTGTGTTATTCTTATGAAGGAGGTGTGGCCTTATGAAGGAGGTGTGTCCTGTGTGTGTTATTCTTATGAAGGAGGTGTGGCCTGTGTGTGTTATTCTTATGAAGGAGGTGTGGCCTGTGTGTGTTATTCTTATGAAGGAGGTGTGGCCTGTGTGTGTTATTCTTATGAAGGAGGTGTGGCTGTTTGTGTTATTCTTATGAAGGAGGTTATTCTTATGTGTCCTGGCCTGTGTGTTATTCTTATGAAGGAGGTGTGGCCTGTCCATTGGCATGGACTATGTGTCTGCAAGTCATAATGAAAGATGTGGCCGTCCAGCTTCATTTAGATATCTATCAGTGCTCTATCTCTTTCTGGCTCTTCCTTCCTTCCTGAGCGAGTGAGCGGGTGAGTGAATCTCTGTAAGCTGCAGGGTGGTTAACTCTGAGGAATGTTGAGACGAGGAAAAGATAAACATAAAGAAAATTGCTCACTATCCCCACCTCTTCCAGCTCTCTTTCTTCCTCTCGTAAAACGAGTGAATGAGCTTTTCACTACTACTTCTCTTCCATTTTTCCTCTCACTGTTCATATCCCTCTCTGATGAGCTCCAGCGCCTCTCCTTCACTCCTCCTCCTCATCACTGCCTGAAGTTTTCTCTTTGAAAAAAATGTCACTAGAATATATTGGCTCATATTATAAAACAATTTTGAATAGCTGATGTCTCATGTCATGGCTGTGGGTCTCTGTGTCCTCAATGAACTGTACGGAGAAAGAGAAAGAGAGGGTTTTAATGGAACGCACCGTCGCTTGGCCCGAGTTCATGCCTGCTAGTGTGGGAACATGACCTACATAAAGCTCCGGATTGGTTGCAGATGCAGCGTGATGGAAGTTTGGAGGGAATTCCGCATTGAATCAGCAAAAAAAAAAAAAAAAACTAACGGTGCTCTGAGGGGTTTCTGTTGCGTAAAATCCTCAGATCCTCGTACACACACCACGCGCACGATGAAACCTGGAGGAAACGTAAACCCTGTGGATCTTCTGAGCGGGTTTTACGGGGAGCATGGTTATTCCACAGACAACGTCACGTCGAGAAAAAAAGCACGATGTTAAAAAAACATCACTTTGTTCTTCAAGAGCGTGAGTCAGTGAAGCCACTCGCGCTTCCAAACGCTGCGTTTTCCAGGAGAGCTGCCATCCAGCCGAACGCTTCCCACTTCCAGTCCCACTGCATAACCTTCACCCAAATGAATCAACAGCGTTTAGGTGTAGAACGACGCACCACACACGTTCACGTCCAAATGCTCCTGCTGGTGCAAAACACTGCTTTATCTCATGTTGTGGGTTGTTAATGCTAGAATGTGTAAAAAGTGTAGAAAGTTCTGAGGATTTTAAGGGCTTTTAGAGACACATGCTTGTTTCTATTGACTTAAAGAAAAGAATATATAAGAAACATTTAATATACATAAGCAATGCCCTGATATTCACGGTGGTTTAGTGGTTAGCACATTCGCCTCACAGGTCCGGGTTCGATTCCCGTCTCGGCCATGTGTGTGTGGAGTTTGTGCATGTTCTCCCCGTGCCTCAGGGGGTTTTTTTTTTTCTCCGGGTTCTCCGGTTTCCTCCCCCGGTTCAAAAACATGCACGGTAGGTTGATTGGCACCTTGGAAAAATTGTCCCTAGTGTATATGTGTGATGTGTGTGTGTGAATGTGTGTGTGTGTGTGTGTGTGTGTGTGTGTGTGTGTGTGTGTGTGTGTGTGTGTGCCCTGTGATGGGTTGGCATTCCATCCAGGATGTATTCTGCCTTAATGTCCATAGACGCCCGCGATAGACACAGACTCCCCGTGACCCGAGGGAAGATCGAATAAAGCGATAGAAGATGAATGAATGAATGAATGAATGCCCTGATATTTGCATATACATAACTCATTTGCATAATAAACATCCCACTTTCCTTGTAATATGCATGGAATGGAATGGAATACGCCCATATTTATGCTAATATACATCTAAATGGCTAATATACATCTAAATGCCATATTTATGAACACATATTTATGCTAATATACATCTAATGTATGTAAGAATTAATATGAATTAATATGCTGTGCCTTATCTCCGATTCATCACGGGAGCCTGTAAGCAGGTCCTATCTCATGTGTCTATATAGGGACAATTTTCCATACACCCTGAGGAATATAATACAGGGACACCCTACATAGGGACAATTTTCCACCCGGAGCCAAAACCTACCGTGCATGTTTTTGAGCACGGGGAGAACATGAGGAAAGGGGAGCACAAACTCCACACACACATGGCCGAGACGGGAATCGAACCCTGAACCCTGGCGGTGTGAGGCGAACGTGCTAACCGCTAAACCACCGTGTCGCTGTATCCGTGTAATTAATGACACGCCTTAATAAATCCTTATATACATTCTGAGAGACATCAGCCATATATGATTAAAAAAAGATGAATATGAAATGTTAACTTTCTTTTTTCTTATTGTACTCAAGTTGAATAATAAATAAATGAATAAAGCCCTGATATCGCCAAGCTGCCACGCTCGGGCCCCTGAGCAAGGCCCTTATCCATAAAATAAATCACTAAATATTTATTTTTATTTCAATAATTAATATATTGTTTATAAAAAGCTGTAGTGGTAATGTGTTTAATATTCACTGGTTAAAAGTGAAATGTGTCTAATATTATAATATAATAATACATTTATATCAATAATATTTGGAATATTTTTTAATAAAGAAATGTAATTTGTCGGGTGAGTTCTAATAGTGACTTATAAATATTACTAATATTTACGGAATATTTAGAAACTTTATTACATTTTTAATAAACATGACATGCTCTGAATATTAGCTTTTTTCATTCATTCATTCATCTTCTACCGCTATATCCGATCTTCTCGGGTCACGGGGAGTCTGTGCCTATCTCAGGCGTCTATGGGCATTAAGGCAGGATACACCCTGGATGGAATGCCAACCCATCGCAGGGCACACACACACACACACACACACACACATTCACATTCATACACTAGGGACAATTTTCCAAGGTGCCAATCAACCTACCGTGCATGTTTTTGGACCGGGGGAGGAAACCGGAGAAAACCCGGAGAAAAACCCCCTGAGGCACGGGGAGAACATGCACAAACTCCACACACACATGACCGAGACGGGAATCAAACCCGGATCCTGGCGGTGTGAGGCGAATGTGTTAACCACTAAGCCACCGTGCCCCTCTATTAGCTTTTTTAAAATGATTAAATGTATTTTTGAATGTTTTTCAAGTTTAAAAATAAATAAATAAATAAATAAAAGATGGTGCTGATGGTGCTGATGGTTATTCCGAGGATGATTTGAGAGAGGGATTTGGGGTGAGCGTCTGCCTGACAACAGGACTCGCAGTTATTTGGCTCCATTGAGCCGTTGCTTGGTAACAGTTGGAGGTTTGGGAGGTGAAAGTGTTCTGATGTGAACAGTTGTGCCTTTCACTGAGACGCCGTTCCCCCCTGTTTTTTTTTTCACTCCGCGGCTTTGAATCAGGAGAACATCTTCGTCTTTGTGCATTCGAAAGAGCGCAAAGAGGAATTCTCTTTTTTTCCCCCGTCGGAGCTGATGCTCCTGAGCAGCGCTGTGGGTTTAATATCTGCACGTCTCTGTGCTGGGGATTAAGTGGGTCATGTGACACGGTGGAACTGGTGCCTGACTGAAAGTTTATTTAGGAATGTTATTTCCTCCTGCTTTAGTCGCTACACAGACCCGAGTCTGGAGCAGCTTCTCATCACAGTGTGGACTGCAAGAAACAAACATTCAATACAGCCATTATTCATCCATCCATCCATCCATCCATTTATCAATCCCTTATTCCTGTAT
>JACRUU010000026.1:18379408-18411908 GCA_030449085.1 Kryptopterus vitreolus
AAAAACAAACACATGAGGGTCGGGAATCAAGGGGCATGATCAGATGACCTCCTGCGTGGCCTCGGCCTTCTGCTGATTATGTTTCTGTTCAGCTAGTGTCAAGTTCATGTCAGTTTTTGGAGATTTCCATGTTACTGGTGGGATCATCGTTCGTCTGATATCAATAATAATAATAATAATAATAATAATAATATGACGATGATGCAGCTTTATCTGTAAAGCTGTTTACATTGCTTTACTAAAGGATTGCTTATACCAAGTACAGAATAAATGATCCAGGAAATTTAATATAAGAAATGTCAACATTTCTGTGGTAAAATGGGATGAACATTTAGGAAATGACCAATAATAAAAAAAAACAAACAAACAAAACAAAACACCAGATTTTTCTGCAGCCCAAACACAAGCAGTAAAATATAAACTGATATAAAGTGCCGTGTCATCCCAGTTATTATTATTATTATTATTAATAATAGGAATATAATAAATATTAATGGAAATAAATAATAATAATAGTAATAATTGTCACCCCCTTTTTTATCTCTTTATAGGAGTATCTGTGGTGAATGGACTGAGGTGGTGTTGATTTTAGTTGTAATTCAGCACATGGCCAGCAGAGGGATGTGAATATTACATACTGCTGTTTTAAAGCCTACTTTTTCAACAACCATAAGTTGTTATACAAAGTGGTGTTGAATTTCGGGTCGTGATCGGGCCGGATTGTGATTTCTACTCGTTCTGTATCAGGGTTATATTACCTGATTGTTTCCATAGCGACAGATTGCACAGATGTTGGCAGAGATTTGTACAGAGGATTGTGTAACTGTAAATGGTCAAAACAGACCATTAATGCAGTTCGGTTCTGTACCGGTTGTTGCATGTTTGTATCGTAAGTGGAATAAAACACTGGGTGGCCGTGTGGGTTTAGTCAAATAAATGTCTTGGAGATGAAGCTAACTGTGCTTCATAATAGCATTTGGTTAGCTTTGTATTCGAAGCCGGGTTCTGCCCGTGTGTGTGTGTGTGTGTGTGTGTGTGTGTGTGTGTGTGTGTGTGTTTTACGGAGAGCGATTACAGGAGGAATGCCATGATGACTTAAGCAGAAGCGCCATGCAGAAACGAGCTGTGTAAAGCGGTAATGGATGAAATTGCAGACAGACAGATTCTCTGTACAAAAAAAATAGAACGAAAAAAGTCTGAGTCTTCATTTTGGGACACACACACACACACACACACACACACACACACGACCCCCCCACTCCACCACTACGGCCAGTTCGCGAGGCGTCATATTAAATGAAGATTTTATCGATTTGCATTTGGTCTGTTTAGCGGATGCTTTTATCTTTGCTGAAGACCGGCGGAATGTGGGAGTGTAGTTACGTTTGTTTGGTGTTTATCACACACAAGGGCCACAATAGTGAAATTGTCATCGAGGATTAGGAGGGGGCGGAGCTCAGTGGTCTAAGGCGCTGGGCTGCTGATCAGAAGATCCGGGTTCGAGTCCCGGTATGGCCAAGCTGCCGCCCTTGGGTCCTTGAGCAAGAGCCTTAACCCTCTGTGCTCCAGGGGGCGCCGTATCATGGCCGATACCCTGCGCTCTGACCCCAAACTACCAACATCAAGCTGGGATATGCGAAGAAAAGAATTTCACTGTGCTGTAATGTTTATGTGACCAATAAAGGACATTATTATATATATATTATTATATTTCTTTGCGGGTTTATAGATAATAGATAAAATGATCCAAACACCTGCCTTTCCCAGCCAGATGTGGTTCTTCCCCAAAAAAAGTCTTCATATGCATGAAAGTTTGACGTCACCTGCACTAGGAGACCCAAAGCTGTTGCACAAACCCAGCACCAGGAAGATCTGCTGTACGTGTAAACGTTAGAGTGGACGATGAATGTGAATGCTGACTGCACCCCAGGAACCTCCTCATATCTCACCTACATCACTTTACCAACACCCATGTAGCAGAATAAATCGCCATAAATACTTCATAAAGTCTCGTGGAGGTGGAAGCTCAGTGGGTAAGGCGTTGGCCTCTGGACCAGAAGACCGCAGGTTCAAATCCCACCACCACCATCCTACCGCCACTAGTGGGCCCTTGAGCAAGGCCCTTAACCCCTCAGTTGCAAGTCACCCTGGATAATGGTGTCTGCCTAAATGCTGTAATGTAGTGGAACATCTTCCCAGAAAAGTGGCGCTTATAAACTCGTCCATAACAACTTTGTCCATAAATTGTAATTAATACATAAAGCGAAATAAATACAAATCTTTTGATCTTTTCGGAAATATTTCAGATCAAGTTTTCTTCTGGTTTATCCACACACTGATTAGGTCCCTCAGATGCCCCTCCGGTGAAACCTGGTTTCCCATCACACCCGGGTTCCTCGTAGAACTTTGGTGAAGAACCGCAGATGACCGTGACGGTAACGGCTCACGTACAAACGTTTGCAGCACCGTCGGCTTACGCCGTCCTATGAGAATGACCGTTATAGTGGGTGTGGCTGATCACATGACTGAGTACAATACACTCATGTTTAAAAATTATTACATAAGAACAACAAAATGCTCTGGGGACTTGAGAAGCATTATGATGACATTGAATTGGACAAAACATAATCTGTGTGTGTGTGTGTGTGTGTGTGTGTGTGGTGGGTTGTGTTTTCTCATGGGTTGTTTAAAACCCATCTGCTTTATTCCTCACATCAATGAGGGACGCAGCTGCAGAGCTCGACCCCCGGCAGACCGCTGTAACACACCCGTGTGTGTGTGTGTGTGGTGTGTGTGTGTGTGTGTGTGTGTGTGTGTGTGTGTGTTTGGACCACCTGCCCATCGCATGCAAGTCAGTCCTCTTTTTCATGGAGGTTGTGCAGGAACAATATTAATGAATGATTTGTGGTACCAGTTGTAGGTGCGCTAATAATCAGGAATACGGAAGGTGTTCTGACGGGCGAAAGGTTGTTTCCTTGTAGCGAAAGGTCACATAAGAGCGGCTCTCGCGGTCGGTACAGGACTCACTCTGTGGATCTGTGGTACAGGACTCACTCTGTGGATCTGTGGTACAGGACTCACTCTGTGGATCTGTGGTACAGGACTCACTCTGTAGTACACTCTGTGGCACAGGACTCACTCTGTGGAGTACACTCTGTGGCACAGGAATCACTCTGTGGAGTACACTCTGTGGGTCTGTGGTACAGGACTCACTCTGTGGCACAGGACTCACTCTGTGGAGTACACTCTGTGGGTCTGCGGTGCAGTACTCACTCTGTGGTACAGGACTCACTCTGTGTAGTACACTCTGTGGTACAGGATTCACTCTGTGGTACAGGACTCACTCTGTGTAGTACACTCTGTGGTACAGGACTCACTCTGTGTAGTACACTCTGTGGCACAGGACTCACTCTGTGGAGTACACTCTGTGGGTCTGCGGTGCAGTACTCACTCTGTGGTACAGGACTCACTCTGTGTAGTACACTCTGTGGTACAGGATTCACTCTGTGGTACAGGACTCACTCTGTGTAGTACACTCTGTGGTACAGGACTCACTCTGTGTAGTACACTCTGTGGTACAGGATTCACTCTGTGGATCAGGTATGACTGGAGGTGTTGCGTGAGTTGTTAGCCATAATGTGTTTGAGTGAATAAGCGGAACACGTCCTTTAGCTTAAGCGTGCTAATCCCCGAGTTAGCGTCCCATCCGGGTGTTCGAGTACAAGGACACACTCCTGCGAGACGCATCACCTGCCTCGTCAAACTGATATCCCGTCTCATCAATGCCAAGGAGTCTGTTGTGCCGGGACGCTCGTCTGTCAGTCAGATGCAGGAGAGATGATGCATTCTGTAGAAGTGGAATTGGGGGGGGTGTGTAGCTCAGTAATTTAAGGCGCTGGGTTACTGATCGGAAGGTCAGGGGTTCTAGCGTCCACTCTTGATCGAGGCCCTTAACGCTCTGTGTTCCAGAAAGATGAACACTTTGCTGTAAAGTACTGTCATTGTTTTTCGTTAGACACGTTTCCGATACAAATTTTTGGGATATTTTCTATAAAAAAAAAAAACTTGTGGCAAGACGGTGTTTGTATTAACCATACCATGCGTTTAAAACTCGTCCTCTCGCGATAAGTCATTCTTAAAAGATGGAGGCCGATATCGGCAGGTTTATTTATTTATATCGCAGCCGACGCATTGGGCGTTGTTATTTTCGTCGTAGGCGCGTTATACACGCATTAATGGCGAGGCGATCCCGCTATACTCGAGCTGGGCCACGTATGCGCTTGTACTGGGAGGTAACGCGTCCACTTGTTTTGAGCTGTGCAGTGCAATAGCGCCTCATGTGGCACCTGCAGCATCACGCCCGAGGCAAGGCGACGTAAGGTAGATCATGTGACCTGCGAAAAAAAACATTTCCCTGACAGTTTTGCAAATTATTCCTTTTTCTCATCGCCACCTCACGCGAGCGCAAAAACTTTTATGCGACACTTGTGTTCTTGCGAATTTAATGGACACGCGCGTATTGCGTTGCTTTGTCTTATATTGTTACCGTCACTCATTTTTCATTGTGCCGTGTCTCGTGTTCTCAGTGTTGCACTGCCACTCGGGTTTTCATACTTGTCCTGTCTGGCATTCTTCCTCTTGCCCTGTGACCCGTTTTTCATTGTTGCCCCGTTTCGCATTTTCATTGCTGCCGTCACTCATTTTTCATTGTTGCCGTCTCGCGGTTTTCATTGTTGCCCTGTCACTTGTTTGAGTTACTGTCTCCTGTGCCAGAGTTTAATCATTCATTCATTCATCTTCTAGCGCTTTATCCGATCTTCCCTCGGGTCACGGGGAGTCTATGGGCATTAAGGCAAGATACACACGGGTTGGAATGCCAACGCATCGCAGGACACACACACACACACACACACACACACACACATTCAAACACTAGGGACAATTTTTCCAAGGTGCCAATCAACCTACCGTGCATGTTTTTGGACCGGGGGAGGAAACCGGAGAACCCGGAGAAAAAAAACCCTGAGGCACGGGAGAACTCGCTACACACACGTGGGCGAGACGGGAATCGAACCCGGACCCTGGAGGTGTGAGACGAACGTGCTAACCACTAAACCACCGTGCCCCAGAGTTTAATCAGTTCCTTATTTTTATTTATTTATTTATTGCTTGCCATCAGTTGTGGGTAAAACTTGAAAGTGATGGGAGGAAGGGGACTTTTCTATCTGCTGTAACCACGACGAGAACAGGAATGAACATGTTTTTGCAGGATAGAACGTCAATCTAAACTGATAACTGTAACTTTTGCAAATGGCGAAAAGTTCTTGTGGGGGAAAAAATGTTCTTGTTCTTGGAAAGTGTAAATGTGACTTTTGATGGTTCCACACCACTTGCGTTGGACTTGCGGCAGTCCCTAAAATCCGAATGGAAATCCAGTTACTTTACATTTCTTAATCACAGCGCTGCACGAACCTCCTGATCATGTGACCCTGCGAGCAGATAAACTCTCTGACCCGTCTCAGGTCTGAATCAGCAGAGTAGGTCTTGATTACTGCGTACCTCCAGGCATGGTTGTTGGAAGAAGCTGGATCCAGCACATGTTCAGAAGAAGGAGGATTAAAACTTGAGACCACTGCTGAGAGTGAGAACCATTCGACAGATGGTACCGACCGCAGAGCCCTACAGGAACCTGGCCCGGATGCCGAGCCTCATTCCTATTTCATGGTGAAAAACTCGGGCACGATTTTCACCTTCCTTCCTTCCTGCATGCGCTTGTTCATGTTCTAATGATCGTCACGACTTCTGCATATATATCTTTTGTATCTGATGAAGGTCTACGGCATCTTTTATTTAATCTCCGAATTAACTCGTTCCTGTATAATTACCCTGTGTTGCTCAGGTTTAAAGCCCAAGGCTCTGTTTTCCTCCCGCTGTAAACATGAATGAAGACGAGTAGAAATACTTATTAAAAGCAGTCATCTGGATTATACTTGCTGCTTTCTTTTCATACATATTCCTCCCAGATATGTTCTTTTTTTTTTTTGTTTTGTAAAAATGGCAGCAGGTCTGGTGTCAGACTCTTCTCCTTCGCTTCTCCTCACAGAGCCTTTCACATTTCTCTGCAGTGCTATTTATAGTCGGAGTTTACTACCCAGAACTGTTTTTAGATTCAAACTGGATGGCTTTATTTCTATATATATATATATATATAGATATTATATATATATATATATAATATATATATATATATATATATATATATATATGTATATGTGTTGTGTATGTATGTATGTATGTATGCATGTTTACACTGGTAAGAAAAAGTATGTGAACGTTTTGGAATTTCATGGTTTTTTTAATAAATTTGTCATAAAATGTTATCTGATCTTCATCTAATTCATTGGTATTGACAAACACAATGTGTCTAAAAATAATAACACCAAAAAAATCCAATCTTTCTTGTCTTTATTGAACACAATCATTCAACATTCAAAATGGCAGTGGAAAAAGTAAGTGAAACCTTGAGTTAATGACCTCAAAAAAGCTAATTGGAGCTGAATTGGTTTTAGCACACCTGGAGTCTTGTTAAGATAATAAGTTTGGAGGTGTGGACTACAGATACTTTGACTGATAAAAACCCCTCAAACCTTTGGAGTTTGCTCTGCACAAGAAGAACATGATTATGTGAGCCATGCCTCGCCAAAAAAGAGCTTTCAGAGGACCTACCATCAAGAATTGTTGATTTACATGAAGCTGGCGAGGGTTACAAAGTTATTTCAAAGACTTTAGAAATTCACCAGTCTACAGTTAGACAAACAATCTACAAATGGAGACAATCTGGGACTGTTGCTACTCTACCTAGAAACGGGCGCCCCGTCAAAATGACACCAAGAAGCACAACGAACACTCATCAATGAGGTAAAGAAACAACCCCGAATGACAGCCAAAGATTTGAAGGCATCATTGGAACTTGCTAACATATCTGTTCATGAGTCTACAATACGTAAAACACTGAACAAGCAGGGTATCCACGGCAGGACACCGCCAAGGAAGCCGCTGCTTACTAAAAAGAACATTGCTGCACGCCTTAAGTTTGTAAAAGAGCACATTGACACTCCACAGCGGTATTGGCAAAATGTTTTGTGGACTGATGAAACTAAGATTGAACTATTTGGAAAAAAAACACACAGCACTACATCTGGCGTAGAAAGGGCACGGCATATCGTCATGAAAACATCATCCCAACTGTAAAGTATGGTGGAGGAAGCATCATGATTTGGGCCTGCTTTGCTGCATCAGGGCCTGGCCAGCTTGCAATCATTGAGGGGAAGATGAATTCCCAAGTATATCAGACAATTCTTCAGGATAATGTGAGAATGTCTGTACATCAGCTGAAAACTGTGTAGAAAGTGGGTGATGCAACAGGAACAACGACCCAAAACACCGGAGCGAAAGTCCACAACAGAATGGCTTCAGAAAAACAAAATCCGCCTTTTGGAGTGGCCGAGTCAGAGCCCAGACCTCAACCCAATAGAGATGCTATGGATTGACTTGAAAGAGGGCCGTACACATGAGACGTCCAAAGAATATGACAGAGCTAAAGCAGTTCTGCCAGGAAGAATGGGCTAAAATTCCTCCTCAGCGATGTGCAGGTCTGATCCACAGCTACAGGAAGCGCCTGGTTGAGGTTATTGCTGCCAGGGGGGGTCAACCAGTTATTCATTCTAAGCTTTCACTTACTTTTTCCACTGCCATTTTGAATGTTGAATGATTGTGTTCAATAAAGACAAGAAAGATTGGATGTTTATACGTGTGTGTGTGTGTGTGTGTGTGTGTGTGTGACCAATTGTGTGTGTGGTGTGTGTGTGTGGGTATATATATATATATATATATGTATGTATAATGTATATGTGTGTGTGTGTGTGTATATTTAGTTGGTTGATCGATTTAAAGGACAGAAATGTTGGGTGGGTGTGGCCTGTT
Organism: Kryptopterus vitreolus; assembly: GCA_030449085.1. Lineage (NCBI taxonomy): Eukaryota > Metazoa > Chordata > Actinopteri > Siluriformes > Siluridae > Kryptopterus > Kryptopterus vitreolus. The sequence continues at coordinate 18,387,392 of JACRUU010000026.1, forward strand.
CCACTTTCTCTGTGGCATGATGATGGAGGAGGGGGCACGGTGACTTAGTGGTTAGCACGTTCGCCTCACACCGCCAGGATCCGGGTTCGATTCCCGTCTCGGTCATGTGTGTGTGGAGTTTGCATGTTCTCCCCGTGCCTCAGGGGTTTTTCTCCGGGTTCTCCGGTTTCCTCCCGGTCCAAAAACATACACAGTAGGTTGATTGGCACCTTGGAAAATTGTCCCTAGTGTATGAATGTGTGTGTGTGTGTGAATGTGTGTGTGTGTGCCCTGCGATGGGTTGGCATTCATTCCATCCAGGGTGTATCCTGCATTAATGCCCATAGACGCCTGAGATAGGCACAGACTCCCCGTGACCCGAGGGAAGATCGGATAAAGCGGTAGAAGATGAATGAATGAATGAATGATGCTGGAGGTTACGGTTTGTGTTTGTTGTGTTACATTCTTAACACGCAGATGAAGATTAGGTTCCCCTTTTGTGTTCCTCTCAAGGTTTATTCCTTATTCCATGAGTTTTTCCTTTTTCCCCCACAGTTACCCCAGACATGATGATGAGCGACATCATCAGCGATAAACACACTTGACGATGAGACGATGAAAATTGTGAAAAGCGCTATATAAATAAAATTGAAGTGAATTCTGGGGAAGGGGCACGGTGCTTTACTGGTTAGCACGTTCCAGGGTTGGGGGTTCGATTACTGCCTCCACCATGTGTGTGTGGAGTTTGTGCATGTTTCCCCGTGCCTCACTGGGTTTTTCTCCGGGTTCTCCGGTTTCCTCCCCCGTTCCAAAAACCAGTACGGTAGGTTGATTGGCACCTTGGAAAATTGTCCCTATTGTGTGTGTGTCCTGCAATGAATGGCACTCCATACAGGGTGTATCCTGCCTTGATGTCTGAAGGTGCCCGAGGTAGGCACAGGCTCCCCGCGACCCGAGGGAAGATGAGTTAGTGGCTCTGTTCAGTGCCTCGATGCCTTTCTGCCTCTCCTCATTTTTCCTGGAATCCCCTCTCTTGCTTTGTCGTCCCTCAGATGCTTGTTTTTGTCCCGCCTCAGGCATTTATTGTCACCTTGTTTCCCGCATCCATCGATTCCCTGTCTTTTGTTTTTCATAGCACTTTTCAGCCCCCACCGCTTCCTTTCACTGATGCCTCATTTTTTTTGTCGTCACACTGTCTGTTATTTGTTGATTCCCCCGGACTCCAACACTCGTTTGTTTTCATTCTTTCAGTTGTTTAGTATCACACTATTACCCCCATCTGCCTTCATATCCTATATTACTCTCCAGCTTGTTTTATTGTGTTAGCGCTATATAAATAAAATTGAAATGCATTCTGGGGAAGGGGCACGGTGCTTTAGTGGTTAGCACGTTCCAGGGTTGGGGGTTCGATTCCCGTCTCCACCATGTGTGTGTATTTTGCATGTTTGCCACGTGCCTCGCTGGGTTTTCCTCCGGGTTCTCCGGTTTCTTAACAGGTAAAGGTTAAGGCCGAGTCGGCACCAGACCAAAAACTAACGGGGGGGGGGGCACATCTTCCAACGAGGGGTTAACGCAGTCACCTCTTTGGGGGCACAAATACACCCCCTCTTGACGCCGGGTAAAGGTTTCTTCGCCTATCTCACTGAAGTGAGAGTCAGAGCACAGAGTCAGCCATGATATAGCACATAGCTCTGGAGCGCCAACAGCGTCATCTCAGGGATCCTGGGGCTTGAACTCATAACCCCATTGTCTAACATTGTTCCTGACATTTTATCCAGGCATTATTTGCTGTTTTACCTGTTGCTTATTGCCATGTCACGGTACTGCAATTATATTGACAGAATAGAGATGTGAACTGTATGATGGGCTTTAAATGATTTGTGAGGTTAATGAAATAAACAGTGAACTGTTGATCTGAATGTGTGTGTGTGTGTGTGTGTGTGTGTATGTATGGGGGGGGGGGGTTGATTGGCGGATTAGACTGACCCAAATCCTCCAAACTAACCAAGTGCTTATGTAGTGGGAGGGGTGGTGTGTGTTTGTAAATGTGGTGTTTGTTCCTTTTAGCTATTCAGATGTTTCTGTAACGGGTTCCGGCAGCGAAACCGGGTCAAATCTGGTGTTAATCAAATCCTCCATTTTTCAGTAATCTGGATCGCTATGTCTCTGTCTGTGTCTCGAACCTTTTCCTTCACCTTATTGATATGGAAGTGAAACAATGAATTCTGGAACGGTCATATTAATGTTTCCAGGTTGTTCAGGGTCCTCCAGGTTTCATCCCTCATCTCGGCTTCAGAGACAAAAAAAAACTCATCAAGCTGAGGGTAAAATGACGTGTGCCCCCCCCCCCCCCCCCTCTTTTTGTATTCTTCACGATTCTCTGTATTTTGGAGGATTTTCATTCAGCTTAAAAACTCCCTCATTATTCACTGTGAATCCATATTCTCGAACGCTGTGAGCGGTGACTCACGCTTGTCAGAAGCCTGATTAATTGCCATGTTAACCGTCGTTACACGGCCTTCTGAGTGAGCTGTGTTTTGTCTGGGCGCTATATTTGCGGCGCTGAAATTCACGACGCGAACGCCGCTCACGGACAAACTTCTCGCTTCGGTTCCTTTGCTTTGGAGAACGCAAGAAGCTTCACTGAAGGTCCGACACTCGATCCTTGGTCAGTGTGTTCCATTGATTCTCAGCGTTACTGATGTAGGTGTGATCTGGGATTCTGTCTTTAAGCCTCAGTGTGTCCTTGGACAGGCTTTATGTAAACAAATACGGTACTGTGTGCAAAAGTTTTAGGCAGGTGTGAATAAACGGTGTAAATGCTTTCAGAAATATAAATAAGGATTATTTTTTTATCAATTTACAAAATGCAACGAAAGAAAAATGGAATTGAAATCAATATTTGTTGTGAGTGACGTTTAGAAGAAGTAGAAGTAGTGGAAGTGATGGCACCCTGTCCACACACACACACACACACACACACAGAGTCCTGATCTCTACATCATGGAGTGTGTGTGGGATTTACATGAAGAGACAGAAGGATGTGAGAACGTCGACATCCACAGAAGATCTGTGTTTACTTCTCCGAGATGGAACAAACAACCAGCCGAGTTCCTTCATAAACACTGTGTGTACGTGTAAATAGAAGTGTTACTGCTGTTTTCAAGGTAAAGTGTGTTCACAACAGGTTGCACGGTGGTTTAGTGGTTAGCACGTTCGCCTCACACCGCCAGGGTCCGGGTTCGATTCCCGTCTCGGCCATGTGTGTGTGGAGTTTGTACATTTTGTCCTCTCCCCTCCCCGTGCCTCAGGGGGTTTTTCTCTCCGGGTTCTCCGGTTTCCTCTCCCCGGTCCAAAAACATGCACGGTAGGTTGATTGGCACCCACCTTGGAAAATTGTCTCTAGTGTATGCTTTCATTTCCATTTTTGCTTCTGCTTCTAAATGTGTTGTGTGTGTGTGTGTGTGTGTGTGTCCTGCGTCTTAAAGCATCTATTCCACAAAGTGGGTGTGTTATATGTGGGACAGTTAATTCCAGTGGAGCTGAGCTGATCCCTGGTCAGTTAGTTCTGGCAAATGGTTCATGTCCTTGTTTCCAGTGAGAGTCCAATGGGTGCTCATTTGCCATAAAGGAGGTGCCCCCCCTCCCACCCCCGGGGGTCAGTGAGGGTAGACCTGTATCTGGCTAAGGTTGTTTGAGTAAAGGTGGACGTGGTGGTGAACAGTCGGGTTCAGTAAAGCTTTTTCATGCCTTTGGCAATTTGACCCAGTAACGATCCCATGGTAGATCAGCGGATGAGATGTTGGACTTCTGATCCAATCTCGCCGCCACCAATGAGCACTTGAGAAGGATGCTTAACCCCCAATTACGGAGATAAATGTAATTGGATGTGAATAAGGGCCAAAGTGTGTAAGGTGCCACATGCCTCTGGTCCTTTTTATCATTTTCAACCTCACTGTTTTATTTCAAGACGTTTTGTAGATCACGCCTTAAGAACTCCAAAACGCGTCACGTTAGAACTTTTACGTGGGAATCATCACTGCTACCCTGAGATGATGTGCGGCGTGATGCTGTACCGCTGTGTTCGCTTCTGGTTTTAACTTTCATCCAACAAAAATATTCTCTTATTTTTTTTTTTGTTATTGCGATGAAGAGTCTTCACAGTTTTCATCCCAGCTCACTGACTCGTGTTTGCTAAAGGTTAAGGATGACTCATGGTTTACTCTCGCGCGCTTCTGGGCTCCGATTCATCTCACTGCAGTTTGATGCTCTCTCTCTCTCTCTCTCTCTCTCTCTTCTCTCTCCTCTCGCCTCTCTCTCTCTCTCTCTCTCTCTCTCTCTCTCTCTCTCTCTCTCTCTCTCTCTCTCTCTCTCTCTGAGCACCACCTTTACCGGTAATCATTGGAGAGAATGGTGTCGGAGTGACCGTCACCTCCACGTCCTGTCCGCTCATCATATTCCACCTGACACTTTTAACTCTCCTCCGTCAGACTTCCTCACAAGTCATTCTCACCATTACACTCCTGTCCCATCATATTCTATCCCAACCACACACACACACACACACACACACACACGCCTGCATTCAGCTGAAGGTCGTCAGAAGGCCAGAGATTATGAGTTTAACCCGACTTCATCTGAACTCTGTGAGAGCACTGCTGACTCGCTAATCCTGCAGGAACCTGGTGTCCATGCTGCTCTGATTGGATTATATCCACACACACACACACACTGCTCACTTTCAGACTGGCACATATCTCTCAGTATATATGTGCCACTTTCACTCTGAGCTACTGCTAACCTCATTTACTTTCACAAACCTTGTTCTTTCTTTCTCTTTTTCTCTTAAACCATCCCTCTCTCTCTCCTCCTGGAGTTAACGCTCATACACGGCCAATACACTCCACCATGTGTGTATGTGTGTGTGTGGATTTTGCATGTTCTCCCCGTGCCTCACTGGGTTTTCCTCCGGGTTCTCCGGTTTCCTCCCCCATTCCAAAAGCAAGCACTGTAGGTCGATTGGCACTGAAAGGTTTCATTACGCGAGAAAAACAGTAACGTCAGTGTGTATCAGACGTTCCTCACTTCCTCCATCACTGGAAGCCACGCCCTGCGCCCGATTAGCAAAGTCGCTCTGAAAGGATTAGCCTAATAGAAAGTGAAATAGAAGGTGAACCTTCATCCCGCTCTGCTCTCGTCTTCATCTGCCGGACGTTATCGGGTGCAGAGCCATGTTTTAGCGAGTGTGAACATGTGGTGAAATATGTCGAGCCATGTGTACTGTTATTGTGTGCTTCCTCATACGCCAGCTCTTAAAGTTCGCCATCGCCGTCCTGACCACGCCCGAAACGTCTACGCGTAAGTCTAGTGCTGAGCGTCTTTCATTTGGAGTAGCAGAATTCCAGGGCTAGTGTTAGCATGAAACCAGCATGCACTGGTGTGTATTAGTATTAGTGTATTAGTGTATTATTTTTTTAAATTTAAATTTGATAAAAATAACCCGTTTAATTTAATGCTCTCTCTTTCCTTTGTCCTTGTCGGTCCTTTCTTTGTTTTTTTTATTTCTTTAGCTTTTTTCTTCCTTTTTAATCTTTTTAGCATCTTTTCCTTTGATAACATCTTTTTTTAATTCATTCATGCAACTGCTTAACATAATAACTTTAACCAGTAGCGAGTCTTGTTGTTGTTTTTATTTTTTTATCCTTATGCTTATCTCCATACACTGGTAACTGGTAACTCAGTGCTTAAGGTCAGATGGTCTTGAGTTTACCACTGCCACGGATGGTAAGGCCCCTAAACCTCATGTAATGATGGAGGAACAATGGTGAGATGGTTGGATGGTGAACTATGCAATGGTAAAATATCAGCTCTGAGATGGTGAACTGTAACGTGGCGAAATGGTGAACTGTAACATGGTTTGATGGTGAGAAGGTAAGATGTAACATGGTGAGATGGTTTGATTTGTGAGATGGTTTGATTGTGAGATGGTGAGATGGTTTGATGGTGAGATGTAACATGGTTTGATGGTGAGATGTAACATGGTTTGATGGTGAGAAGGTAAGATGTAACATGGTGAGATGGTTTGATGGTGAGATGGTTTGATGGTGAGATGGTTTGATGGTGAGATGGTTTGATGGTGAGATGTAACATGGTTTGATGGTGAGATGTAACATGGTTTGATGGTGAGATGTAACATGGTTTGATGGTGAGATGTAACATGGTTTGATGGTGAGAAGGTAAGATGTAACATGGTGAGATGGTTTGATGGTGAGATGGTTTGATGGTGAGATGTAACATGGTTTGATGGTGAGAAGGTAAGATGTAACATGGTGAGATGGTTTGATGGTTTGATTGTGAGAAGGTAAGATGTAACATGGTTTGATGGTTTGATTGTGAGCTTCATCACTGAACATTAGAGAATTTTTATATCAGTGTGTTGAAGATTGAATAAAGAACATTGTGGAAGTCTCATGTAATTATTTGTGTGTGTGTGTGTGTGTGTGTGTGTGTGTGTGTGTGTGTGTGTGTGCACTCTTACTCTCCTGTACAGCTCTGCTTAATAGTGTGTAATAAACAGGATGATGTTGGTTGGGGTTTAATCCTCACGGAGGACGTTATGAAACATGGCTTGCTGTGAGATGGAGCTTCTGCTGTGCTGTGGATTTTTCCAGCATGGTGAAGCTTCAGCATCTCCGATGAATCTGAGCTCGCGGTCAGAATCTCTCTAAAGAATGTCCATGTTTGGGGCTTATGGAGGGATTAAAGGTTCTGAGTCACACCAGACTTCCTGTCTCTCGCTCCTGCACACATCCCGGCTCACACCATCGTCTTCAGCCAGCTGTTTGTTTTCCACCGAGGACTGTTGTGATAACGTGCTGAAGGTTACGGATGGGAGGACTCGCGCGGGTTCTGGAATGAGGTTGAGAATGAGATGATGCTTCTCAGTGTTGTAGTTTGGTTTGATGTATTAAACTTTAGGAGATTGTTGGAGTATGTTGTGTGTTTGTTAGATCCTAAAAATGATCGTCAGTTTGCGTACCGTAGGAGTGGTTTTGAAGGATTGAGGGTGGTAGAGGATGAGTTTGGAGGAGTGGAGGTCATGGGGGTGGATTGTAGGGAGGGTATGATTAGGAAGTGGGTCGGTGCTGGTTGAGGTTGTTGGAGGGTTGAGAATTTATGAGGCTTTATGATTGGGTTTGAGGAGTCGTGGTTGAGTTACACAGTGTGAAGTGGCAGTTAGGGAAGTTGAAGTCAGATTTAGAATAAGTGTGTTGGGGTTTTGTGAAGGTTGCGGGTGGGGTTGTGATGCTGTGGGTGGGGTTGTGATGATGAAGTGAGGTTGTGATGTGGGTGGGGTTGTGAAGGTTGTGGGTGGGTTTGTGAAGGTTGTGGGTGGGGTTGTGATGTTGTGGGTGGGGTTGTGATGTTGTGGGTGGGGTTGTGATGTTGTGGGTGGGGTTGTGAGGTTGTGGGTGGGGTTGTGCAGTGATGTTGTGGGTGGTGTTGTGGGTGGGTTGTGAAGGTTGTGGGTGGGGTTGTGATGTTGTGGGTGGGGTTGTGATGTTGTGGGTGGGGTTGTGATGTTGAAGTGGGTTGTGAAGGTTGTGGGTGGGGTTGTGATGTTGTGGTTGTGAAGGTTGTGGATGTGTGGGTTGTGAAGGTTGTGGGTGGGGTTGTGAAGGTTGTGGGTGGGTTGTGATGTTGTGGGTGGGGTTGTGAAGGTTGTGGGTGGGGTTGTGAAGGTTGTGGGTGGGGTTGTGATGTTGAAGTGAGGTTGTGAAGGTTGTGGGTGGGGTTGTGTGAGTGGGGTTGTGATGTTGTGGGTGGGGTTGTGAAGGTTGTGGGTGGGGTTGTGATGTTGTGGGTGGGGTTGTGAAGGTTGTGGGTGGGGTTGTGATGTTGTGGGTGGGGTTGTGGTTGTGGGTGGGGTTGTGATGTTGTGGGTGGGGTTGTGATGTTGTGGGTGGGGTTGTGTTGTTGTGGGTGGGGTTGTGATGTTGTGGGTGGGGTTGTGAGGCTGTGGGTGGGTGGGTTGTGGGTGGGGTTGTGATGTTGTGGGTGGGGTGAGGTGTGAAGGTTGTGGGTGGGGTTGTGTGTTGTGGGTGGGGTTGTGATGTTGTGGGTGGGGTTGTGATGTTGTGGGTGGGGTTGTGATGTTGTGGGTGGGGTTGTGATGTTGTGGGTGGGGTTGTGATGTTGTGGGTGGGGTTGTGATGTTGTGGGTGGGGTTGTGATGTTGTGGGTGGGGTTGTGATGTTGTGGGTGGGGTTGTGATGTTGTGGGTGGGGTTGTGATGTTGTGGGTGGGGTTGTGATGTTGTGGGTGGGGTTGTGAATGGGGGGGGGCGTTGTGGGTGGGGTTGTGACGTGGGGTTGTGATGTTGTGGGTGGGGTTGTGATGTTGTGGGTGGGGTTGTGAAGGTTGTGGGTGGGGTTGTGATGTTGTGGGTGGGGTTGTGATGTTGTGGGTGGGGTTGTGAAGGGTGGGGGTGATGGTGGGTGGGGTTGTGATGTTGTGGGTGGGGTTGTGATGTTGTGGGTGGGGTTGTGATGTTGTGGGTGGGGTTGTGATGTTGTGGGTGGGGTTGTGAAGGTTGTGGGTGGGGTTGTGATGTTGTGGGTGGGGTTGTGAAGGTTGTGGGTGGGGTTGTGATGTTGAAGTGAGGTTGTGAAGGTTGTGGGTGGGGTTGTGATGTTGTGGGTGGGGTTGTGAAGGTTGTGGGTGGGGTTGTGATGTTGTGGGTGGGGTTGTGATGTTGTGGGTGGGGTTGTGAAGGTTGTGGGTGGGGTTGTGATGTTGTGGGTGGGGTTGTGAAGGTTGTGGGTGGGGTTGTGAGGTTGTAAGGTTGTGGGTGGGGTTGTGATGTTGTGGGTGGGGTTGTGATGTTGTGGGTGGGGTTGTGAAGGTGTGGGTGGGGTTGTGGTTGTGGGTGGGGTGGTTGTGTGGGTGGGGTTGTGAAGGTTGTGGGTGGGTTTGTGAGGGAGGTCTGGTTGTGGGTGGGGCTGTGTGATGTTGTGGGTGGGGTTGTGATGTTGTGGGTGGGGTTGTGATGTTGTGGGTGGGGTTGTGAAGGTTGTGGGTGGGGTTGTGATGTTGTGGGTGGGTGTTGTTGATGAGGTTGTGGGTGGGGTTGTGATGTTGTGAGTGGGGTTGTGATGTTGTGGGTGGAGGTTGTGAAGGTTGTGGGTGGGGTTGTGATGTTGTGGTGGGGTTGTGATGTTGTGGGTGGGGTTGTGATGTTGTGAGTGGGGTTGTGATGTTGTGGGTGGGGTTGTGATGTTGTGGGTGGGGTTGTGATGTTGTGGGTGGGGTTGTGATGTTGTGGTGGGGTTGTGATGTTGTGGGTGGGGTTGTGAGGTTGTGGTGGGGTTGTGATGTTGTGGGTGGGGTTGTGAAGGTTGTGGTGGGTTTGTGTTGTGGGTGGGGTTGTGATGTTGTGAGTGGGGTTGTGATGTTGTGGGTGGGGTTGTGAAGGTTGTGGGTGGGGTTGTGAAGGTTGTGGGTGGGGTTGGTGATTGAGGTTGTGGGTGGGGTTGTGAAGGTTGTGGGTGGGGTTGTGGTTGTGGGTGGGGTTGTGAAGGTTGTGGGTGGGGTTGTGATGTTGTGGGTGGGGTTGTGATGTTGTGGGTGGGGTTGTGATGTTGTGGGTGGGGTTGTGATGTTGTGGGTGGGGTTGTGGTTGTGGGTGGGGTTGTGATGTTGTGAGTGGGGTTGTGATGTTGTGGGTGGGGTTGTGATGTTGTGGGTGGGGTTGTGAAGGGTGTGTGGTGGGTGGGTTGTGAAGGTTGTGGGTGGGGTTGTGGTTGTGGGTGTGGGTTGTGAGTTTGTGAAGTTGTGGGTGGGGTTGTGATGTTGAAGTGAGGTTGTGAAGGTTGTGGGTGGGGTTGTGATGTTGAAGTGAGGTTGTGAAGGTTGTGGGTGGGGTTGTGATGTTGTGGGTGGGGTTGTGATGTTGTGGGTGGGGTTGTGAAGGTTGTGGGTGGGGTTGTGATGTTGTGGGTGGGGTTGTGATGTTGTGGGTGGGGTTGTGAAGTTGTGGGTGGGGTTGTGATGGGTTGTGTGATGTGGGTGGGGTTGTGAAGGTTGTGGGTGGGGTTGTGATGTTGTGGGTGGGGTTGTGATGTTGTGGGTGGGGTTGTGAAGGTTGTAGCATTTGCTTAAAATTATGAAGATTTGAGTCTCTTATGACCGATAATCTGCAATGTAGTTGACTGACTGCGCGTGTGTGTGTGTGCTGCGTGCGCGGTTGTGTGTGTGTGTGTGTGGTGTGTGTGGGTGTGTGTTTTGGTCAGGGTCCCAGTGAATGAGAGTTCACACCAGCACTCATAACAGTTGATAATATGGATGATTGCCTGTAATTCTGCCTCCTGTCCACCGCCGTGCGTGTGTGTGTGTGTGTGTGTGTGTGTGTGTGCGCGTGCGTGCGTGCGTGCGTGCGTGTGTGTATGAGAAGGTCAGTAGGCAGTGGGGTTGCAGTACACTTGTGTGAAGTGTGTGTGATGGTGCTCATTACCGTCAGCGATCCCACAGCGAGCCGATGATGTGACGTTCCACACGGCGAAGAGGAAATCCGTCATCGCTAACGGATTAGCGCCTGAGCCGCACGTGCTGCGTTTAAACGTGGAAGCCGGCGTTCCCAAACTTCATTACTTTAGAATCAATAGCAGGAGAGAGAGAGAGAGAGAGAGAGAGAGAGAGAGAGAGAGAGGTGGAGTAAAAGATTGAGTGAAGAGAAGGAGGGAGAAATGGCGATTGAGAAAAGACAGAAAGGGTAGAAAGATTGAAGGAGAGAAAAATTGGATACAGATGGGGTTTAAGAAAGAAGACTGGAGGAGGAGAAATGGGAAGAGTAGAGAAAGATGGATGTATTGTGTGCGTGAGAGAGAGAGAGAGACAGAGAGAGAGAGATGTGATTGATAAACAAAACGAGGAAGAGAAGAAGTAAGAAAACATCTGGAAGGAAAGGGTAATGGAGTGAGAGAGAGAGAGAGAAAAGCATTTAAGAGAGCAAGAGTGTGTGATATTCAGGTGATTTATTGTTTTTGCCTCCCGTTGTGTGTGTATTTGTGTGTGTGTGTTTGTGTGTGTATGTGTATGTATATACACATATATTTAGATATATATATGTGTGTGTGTGTGTGTGTGTATATGTATGTATGTATGTGTGTATATATATATATATATATATATATATTATAAATATTATATATATATAATATGTATATTGTATGTGTGTGTGTTGTGTGTTTTTGTGTGTTATATATGTGTGTGTGTGTGTGTGTGTGGTGTGTGTGTGTGTGTATATATTATATAATGTGTGTGGTGTGTGTGTGTGTATGTGTATATTATATATATAGATATATCTATCTATATATAATATATATCTATTATTATATGATATGTGTGTATAACAATATATATATATATATATGTGGTTGTGTGTGTGTGTGTGTGTGTGTTTGTGTGTGTGTGGTGGTGGTGTGTGTGTGTGTGTTTGTGTGGATATATATATGTGGTGTGTGTGTGTGTGTGGGTATTGTGGGTATATATATATATATTAATGTTTGTGTTGTTGTGTTGTTCTGTGTGTGTGTGTGTGTGTGTGTGTGTGTGTGTGTGTGTGTTGTGTGTGTGTGTGTGTTGTGTGTATATATATATATATTGTATATCTCTTATCTCTCTTTTGTGTGGTGTTGTGTGTTGTGTGTGTGTTGTGTGTGTGTGTGTGTGTGTGAGTGTGTGTGTGAGGAAAAACCCTGCAGTCGTGCTCTTTCATCAAAACACACTCATCCCCTATAGTGTTCCACATTACAGTCCTGGATTCTGATTGGTCAACAGGCATTGATTCATTTCCTGTAATATAATCTGATCTTCACATGATCCAGGTGGACGTGTGAGATGTTATACATTTACACCACTTTATATTTACACTGCTGCTGCTAATAATCACACACACACACACACACACACACACACACACACACACACACACACACACAGATAAAGTAGTGCCAGAAGTTTAATTAATAATTGATATTAATGATATTGATTAGTTAATTAACTGATCGTTCATTATGAAGGTGTTAATAAAAGGTGTTATTGATAGATCATGAAGCTGGTGGAGTTATTCCTGCTGCACTCGTTCCTTCTGATTCTCATCTGAACGTTTTCTTCAAAAATCGCAATCACTGAAATCACCATTCCAGTTCCATCAACGTGCTGAAATCCTCCATCCACATCAGTAACATCATTAGGAAACATCTACAATAGATGAAACTGGATGTTACTATGGTTACGGGTGTTTATAAGCATCACATTTGTTTAGATTCAACTTAGAAACACAAGCTATCTTCATGTTCAACGCTCTGAACTCACACCTGAACTTCCTTCCAGCCAATCACAATCCACTATTCACACCTGAACTCCTTCCAGCCAATCACAATCCACTATTCACATCTGAAACTTCCTTCCAGCCAATCACAATCCACTATTCACACTTGAACTCCTTCCAGCCAATCACAATCCACTATTCATATCTCAACTTCCTTCCAGCCAATCACAATCCACTATTCATACCTGAACTCCTTCCAGCCAATCACAATCCACTATTCATATCTCAACTTCCTTCCAGCCAATCACAATCCATTATTCATACCTGAACTCCTTCCAGCCAATCACAATCCACTATTCATACCTGACCAGGTTGGATTGTGGTGATTTTTTTATTTTATTTTACAATGTTAAGTTATATCACACTGTACCTTTTTCTGTTATGTAAATGTATATTTTGTTTTGGTGTGTGCGTGCGTGCGTGTGTGTGTGCGTGTGTGTGTGTGTGTGTGTGTGTGTGTGTGTGTGTGTGTGTGTGTGTGTGTGTGTGTGTGTGTGACATGATGAAAACCGGAGAAAGTATGAGGCAGCAGTCAGCACTTCTGCGGGCCTTGTTCAGCAAAATTCCCATATGTCACACACACACACACACACACACACACACACACACACACACACACACACACACACACACACACAAAGGGAGTGAGTATATATATCAGCTGACTCTAGACAATGTGCAAGACAGGGTGTGTGTGGGTGTGTGTGTAAGATGAAGTGACGAGTTTCATTAGACAGTGTAGTCTGTTTATATTCAAAAGGACACTGTGTGTGTGTGTGTGTGTGTGTGTGTGTGTGTGTGTGTGTGTGTGTGTGTGTCCCAGTACATGTTTTGCTTCTCTTTGTCCTGTGTAGTATGGATGAATAGAAGATGGTTGCTTAGTCCAGTTTTCTGACCACTGTATGAAGTTAAGATCCTCCATCAGCTCTCCCATAGCTTCATATAATCCCCATGATCTGAACATCATCTCCTTCATCATCACCATATCATCATCTCCATCATCATCTCCATCATCTCCTCCATCATCTCCTCCATCATCTCCTAAATCATCTCCTCCATCATCTCCATATCAGCTGCTTATCATCTTCTCCATCAGTTCTCCCATAGCATCATATAATCCCCATGATCTGAACATCATCTCCTACATCATCTCCTCCGTCATCTCCATATCATCTCCTCCGTCATCTCCACATCATCTCCGTCATCTCCATATCATCTCCTCCATCATCTCCACCGTCATCTCCATATCATCTCCTCCATCAGCTCCATATCATCTCCTCCATCATCTCTCCCATAGCATCATTATCATCTCCTCCATCAGCTCCATATCATCTGCTTATCATCATCTCCATCAGCTCCATATCATCTCCATCAGCTCCATATCATCTCCATCAGCTCCATATCATCTCCATCAGCTCCATATCATCTCCTCCATCAGCTCCATATCATCTCCATCAGCTCAGCTCATCATCATCTCCTCCATCAGCTCCATATCATCTCCATCAGCTCCATATCATCTCCATCAGCTCCATATCATCTCCATCAGCTCCATATCATCTCCATCATCAGCTCCATATCATCTCCATCAGCTCCATATCATCTCCATCAGCTCCATATCATCTCCTCCATCATCTCTACATCAGCTGCTTATCATCTCCTCCATCATCTCTCCCATAACTCCATATCATGTCCTCCATCAGTCCTTTTCTGTAAGAACAGATATCTAAGGTAATGATGAACACAACAGAAGAGCTTAAGGTTAGTTTCATTTTCACATTTTTGGTGAAGATATCTTGTGGCCACCAGAACCCTGTTCTGCATCACTTCATCCGCTGGTGTGATTTATGAACTTGCATTTCCCTCAGATCGAGTAGCATCAGTCGGCAGTATATATTTCGTAAGCGCACTAATCAGCCGAGCTGATTTCATTCCTCCTGAAACAGCAGAACAATATGTTACAGCGAGACGGAGCACGAGGAAGCGCGAGATGTTCCCGGCTCCACCGTCGGCCCACGGATCTCCTACAGCCTGCTCTCAGCAGCCGAGGTGTTGCTACGCTTGGCTAACGAGAGAATGTGCTAAATCAGGGCTTCCGTTCATGTAGTGAGATGATTTTAACACTGTTACAGACACACACACACACACACACACACACATACACACACACACAACACATACACACATTGGTACACATTAGCATGGCATTAGCTAGCAGAGAACATAGCACTTAGTATTCTGTTGAAATATTGTCATTTAAAGCTAGCATTAAGCTAGTATTGTTTATTGTTTATTGTTTATTTCTTAGCAAACAACAGATTACAAAATAATATTTGGATAAGTATGAGATAGTTAGTGAACTCTAATATCATTCAATTAAAGTTCTAGTAAAGGTTTTTGAATGCTAGCTAACATTTATATTTAGATTAACATTGTTGTAGTGCAGTGTGTGTGTGTGTGTGTGTGTGTGTGTGTGTCCATATAAATGACTGGATGGATGGACTGGTACGTTGGTGGATGGTTGGGTGGATGTGTGGATGGATAGAAGACCAACGTTTAGGGTGGTTGGTCGATGGTTGGTCGATGTGTAGGATGGATGGATAGAAGATGGATGTGTGGAGTGGTAGGTGGTTGAATGGATGGATTGGTAGGTTGGTCGATGTGTAGGATGGATGGATAGAAGATAGATGTGTGGAGTGGTAGGTGGTTTGATGCATGGATAGATAGATGGGATGGCAGGTGGATGGATGGATGGATGGATGAACTGATAGGTGGGTAGATGGATGAATATAAGATGGATGTGTGGGATGAATGGATAGAAGATCGATGTGTGAGGTGGTGGATGGATGGGTAGATAGATAGACTGGTAGGTTGGTAGATGGTTGGGTGGATAGAAGACCGATGTGTGGGGTGGTAGGTGGTTGTATGGATGGACGGGTGGGTGGGTGGGTGGGATGAATGTATGTATGGATAGAAGATTGATGTGTGGAGGGGTAAGGGGTTTTTTGATGGATGGATAGATAGATAGATGGATGGATGGATATGTGGGATGAATGTATGTATGGATAGAAGATGGATGTGTGGAGTGGTAGGTGGTTTGATGGATGGATGGAGAGATGGGATGGCAGGTGGATAGATGAATGGATCGATGGATGGGTGGGATGGGTGGATAGACTGGTTGATGGGTGGATGTGTGGGATGAATGTATGTATGGATAGAAGATGGATGTGTGGAGGGGTAGGTGGTTTGATGGATGTATAGATAGATGGGATGGCAGTGGGTGGATGGATGGATGATGATGGATGGAGGATAGATTGTGGATGTGGTTGATGGATGGATGGCCATGGACTGGTAGATGGATGGGTGGATATGTGGGATGAATGTATGTATGGGTAGAAGATGGATGTGTGGAGGGGTAGGTGGTTTGATGGATAGATGGATGTATAGATAGATAGGGATGGATGGCAAGTGGATGGATGGATGGACATGTGTAGGAGGGTAGAGGGGTTGATGATAGATGAGGATGGGTGGATGTGTGGGATGAATGTATGTATGGATAGAAGATGGATGTGTGGAGGGGTAGGTGGTTTGATGGATAGATGGATGTATAGATAGATGGATGGATGGATGTGTGGGATGAATGTATGTATGGATAGAAGATGGATGTGTGGAGGGGTAGGTGGTTTGATGATAGATAATGGATGTATAGATAGATGGATGGATGGATGGATGGATGGATGATGTGTGGGGATGAATGTATGTATGGATAGAAGATGGATGTGTGGAGGGGTAGGTGGTTTGATGGATAGATGGGCTGGATGGATGGATGGATGTGTGGGATGAATGTATGTATGGATAGAAGATGGATGTGTGGAGGGGTAGGTGGTTTGATGGATAGATGGATGTATAGATAGATGGGATGGATGGATGGATGGATGTGTGGGATGAATGTATGTATGGATAGAAGATGGATGTGTGGAGGGGTGGGGGGTGGTTTGATGGGATAGATGGATGTATAGATAGATGGGATGAGATGGATGATGTGATGTGGTGGGATGAATGTATGTATGGATAGAAGATGGATGTGTGGAGGGGGGTGTTGGGTGGTTTGATGGATGAGATGGATGGATGGATGGATAGATAGATGGGATGGATGGATGGATGGATGTGTGGGATGAATGTATGTATGGATAGAAGATGGATGTGTGGAGTGGTGATGGTATGGTGGTTTGATGGATGGATAAATGGATGTGGATAGATGGATGGGATGGATGGATGTGTGGGATGAATGTATGTATGGATAGAAGATGGATGTGTGGAGTGGTAGGTGGTTTGATGGATAAATGGATGTATAGATAGATGGGATGGATGGATAGAATAAACCCCAGAAATGGGTGTGACGTGAAGCGGCTGCTGAATGATGGAGTGTGACGAAGCGTGATGAAGTGTATCCGCTCCGGCCCGAGCCGCTCCTCCGCCGTGTTCCAGTCACTCATTCATGCGGAGAAATAATTCCCAACATCCGAGCAGGAGGCTGAGAACAAACCCAGCGTTCACTCCGTACACAGAGATCAGCACGTCGCGTCCCGCAGCACATTTACTCAGCGTTAGGAAACCACTGGAGTTCAGATCTTTCTTCTCCTCATGTTTGGTTTCCACGAGAATGATTCTGGCATTACTCCTGGATTTAGTGGAGAAAGGATCCTGATGAGGGGGTACGGTGGTTTAGTGGTTAGCACGTTCGCCTCACACCGCCAGGGTCCGGGTTCGATTCCCGTCTCAACCATGTGTGTGTGGAGTTTGTGCATGTTCTCCCCGTGTCTCAGGGGGTTTTTCTCCGGTTTCCTCCCCCGGTCCAAAAACATGCACGGTAGGTTGATTGACACCTTGGAAAATTGTCCCTAGTGTATGAGTGTGTGTGTGTGTGTGTGTGTGTGTGTGTGATGGGTTGGTATTCCATCCAGGGTGTATCCTGGATATAGCGGTAGAAGATGAATGAATGATCCTGATGGGTCAGACTCGATCCCTGCAGATGCAATACACAAGCTGAGGGATCTTTTTAGATACATTTTACCAACCTGAGCAGATCCCAGACCCTGTCCGAGAACACCATTTGATGGAGGATCCATCGGTCAGGTCAGTTTGCTCCTCGTGTCATGTCGAAAGGTTCGGTCAGGGTTATCTCTGGGTCACCTGGAGCAGCTAGGCATGGATGGACATTGCTCTTCAGAACCTCCTGATCAAGATGATTGGCTGTTCATCATTTGAAACAGTCTGTATTATCTTCCAGGCAATGTTCTCCTCCGTGGAACAGTCCAAGGAAGCTGGGACCTTCACTCGGAGATCACGCTTCCTCTCTGCACAAATACAGGTCCATGATGATCTCCTGCTATAGAGCCTTTAGTCCTGTCGAGTACTTTTGGGATGTTTGGAACACACCCCACTCCTCACCTTCTCACCTGTATCAGTACATGACCTTCAGGACGGACTCCTTTGCTGATGAATGAGGATGAATCTCGTGAGATCTTTCAGTAGAAGATCTCAAACTTTTATCTATGTGGTGTCTTTTTATAGCCTTTTGATCACATGTTCTTCCAGCTCAGTACATGCCTGGTGTGTGACGTGTTTCTATTTGTGCTCTGGTGCTGTAAAAGCTGATGTTTATGGTCATGGAATTATCCCATCTTTGGTCTGTTCTGTTCCAGGCATCACTCCCACACCGGCTGAGAGTCTGCAGCCACTGGAGGAGAAAAGAGACACAGAAGATCACTCCAAGCCGGGCGACACCTGAGACACACACACGCACACACACACAGGTGAGTTTGACACTTATTAACCCAGATCTGAGATCCAACAGGTTCTGAACAGGAAGTCCCACAGTGTCATCCACAGTCCAGAGAAGACACTTGAAGGATCTACACTCTTGAATGTGTGTGTGTGTGTGTGTGTGTGTGTGTGTATGATGTCTTCTTCCTCGTCATCATCTGACCCACACAAGCACGAGCGTCACGTATAAAAGCTGAGGGAACGAGCATCCTTTTACATACAAGCTGGTCCGAGCAGGTGGAGGTGCTCTGGGTTGGTCTGTGTGAGCGAGAAGGTGCAGAAGTCTCGGGTTTTCCTGCAGGAAGGAGCTGATGATGATCGCAGGATCACTGCTTTTCTTTTTCATTTCCGCTGCAGTCGGGAAAGATTTCCCTTTGATCTGTTGTGAAACGCGGAGATGAAATGTTCCCCCGACAGCCGTTTGAGCCGCGAGTCTGTTTTAACATCTTCACTAATCATCTTATTATCAGCACCAGGACTGGGTCAAGAAACCCCTCAGGACTGCAGCTTACACCATCCAGAACCATTACAGAGGGCTGGAAGGAATCGACACTCCGACAGAAGTCGCCGCCTCCTTCAGTGTGGCCACGCCTCCATGACAAGGAATGACGGGCACAGAGGCCACACTTCTTTAATAAAGATAGACAGGGTCGTGGTTTACAGCTCCTTTACTGTACATGATACGCCTTCTTCACTGAGATACAGAGACCACGCCTCCTTCACTGAGATACAGAGACCACGCCTCCTTCACTGAGATACAGAGACCACGCCTCCTTCACTGAGATACAGAGACCACGCCTCCTTAACTGAGACATACAGAGACCACACCCCCTGCTCTGAGACACAGAGACCACGCCTCCTGCACTGAGATTTGGACCAACACCACGCCTCCTTCCCTGCGACATAGACCAAGGCCACGCCTCCTTCGCTGAGGCATAGACAGACCCCACACCTCTTCCACTGACATACAGAGACCACGCCCCCTTCCCTGACATACAGAGACCACGCCCCCTTCCCTGAGACATAGACAGAGACCACACCTCATGCTCTGAGACAGAGAGACCACGCCTCCTTCCCTGAGACATAGATAGAGACCACACCTCATGCTCTGAGACACAGAGACCACGCCTCCTGCACTGAGATATAGACCAAGACCACGCCTCCTTCCCTGAGACATAGACCGAGGCCACGCCTCCTTCCCTGAGACAGACAGAGACCACGCCCCCTTCCTTGAGACAGAGACCATGCCCCCTTCCCTGAGACATACAGAGACCACGCCCCCTTCCCTGAGACAGACAGAGACCACACCTCTTCCACTGAGACACCGACTGAGAGACCACGCCTCCTTCCCTGAGATACAGACAGAGACCACGCCCCCTTCCCTGAGACATACAGAGACCACGCCCCCTTCCCTGAGACACAGACCGACGCCACGCCTCCTGCTGATTTCCATTGATGGACTTTCATAGGTAAAAAACAGAAGGTCTGATAGGAACAGAATCCTTCAGTAAGACAGCGACTGGTTTTTGTGTTGTTTTTGTGTTGTTTTTGTGTTGTTTTTGTGTAATGGTTTTGTAGTTGTGAGGAAGATGAAACCTGGAGCTGAGAGCAGCAACGAGGCACGACTGCAGCAAAAAATAGGAGACAGATGCAGAGTGCTTTATTCTGTTCAGGAGGTGTGTTGGAGAAGCATTACGACACTGTGTGTGTGTGTGTGTGTGTGTGTGTGTGTGTGTGTGTGTTTTGGATTTTGGATTTCTCTAAGGAGGCTTTAGGAAACTGGATATGGCGTCCTGCTCTAAATCTCCATAATTAAAACCAGCTCGGAGTTAACGCCGATGTGGCGGATCCAAATGTCAGGCGAATTTCCACAGAAAGGGGAATGTGTGCGGTCGTGTTCCTGCTCCTGCTCAATGTTCTGCTGAGGAACAACATGATGTAGGTGATGATGCCATTTCAGATGATCGTACATATGATGTAGGTGATGATGCCATTTCAGATGATCGTACATACGTGGAATAGTGGATTGTGATTGGCTGGAAGGAGTTCAGGTGTGAACAGTAGATTGTGATTGGCTGGAAGGGGTTCAGGCATGAATAGTGGTATGTGATTGGCTGGAGGGAGTGCAGGTGTGAATAGTGGATTGTGATTGGCTGGATGGACTTGAGGTGAATGTTGAACATTCAGGTAGTTTGTGTTTGTCAGTGGAATATAAATGAGGGTACTGCTTATAAACACCCATAAAGCTTAATAACATCCAGTTCCATCTGCAGTGATTGTAAACGATTCCTAATGATCGTACTGATCTCCATGGAGGATTTCTCCATCCAACATCTCCATCCAACATGATCTATCAACATCTCCATCCAACACGATCTATCAATATCTCCATCCAACACGATCTATCAACATCTCCATCCAACATGATCTATCAATATCTCCATCCAACACGATCTATCAATATCTCCATCTAACGTGATCTATCAATATCTCCATCCAACATGATCTATCAATATCCATCAACATCTCCATCCAACATGATCCATCAACATCTCCATCCAACATGATCTATCAACATCTCCATCCAACATGATCTATCAATATCTCCATCCAACACGATCTATCAATATCTCCATCCAACATGATCCATCAACATCTCCATCCAACATGATCCATCAACATCTCCATCCAACATGATCTATCAATATCTCCATCCAACATGATCCATCAACATCTCCATCCAACATGATCTATCAATATCTCCATCCAACACGATCCATCAATATCTCCATCCAACATGATCTATCAATATCTCCATCCAACACGATCTATCAATATCTCCATCCAACATGATCTATCAACATCTCCATCCAACATGATCTATCAATATCTCCATCCAACACGATCTATCAATATCTCCATCCAACATGATCTATCAACATCTCCATCCAACACGATCTATCAATATCTCCATCCAACACGATCCATCAATATCTCCATCCAACATGATCTATCAACATCTCCATCCAACACGATCTATCAATATCTCCATCCAATATCTCCATCCACATGATCCATCAACATCTCCATCCAACATGATCCATCAACATCTCCATCCAACATGATCTATCAATATCTCCATCCAACACGATCCATCAACATCTCCATCCAACATGATCCATCAACATCTCCATCCAACATGATCCATCAACATCTCCATCCAACATGATCCATCAACATCTCCATCCAACATGATCCATCAACATCTCCATCCAACATGATCCATCAACATCTCCATCCAACATGATCTATCAATATCTATCAACAATATCTCCATCCAACATGATCTATCAATATCTCCATCCAACATGATCTATCAATATCTCCATCCAACATGATCTATCAACATCTCCATCCAACATGATCCATCAACATCTCCATCCAACATGATCCTATCAATATCTCCATCCAACATGATCCTATCAACATCTCCATCCAACATGATCCATCAACATCTCCATCCAACATGATCTATCAATATCTCCATCCAACATGATCTATCAACATCTCCATCCAACACGATCTATCAATATCTCCATCCAACACGATCCATCAACATCTCCATCCAACATGATCTATCAACATCTCCATCCAACATGATCTATCAACAATATCTCCATCCAACACGATCTATCAATATCTCCATCCAACACGTGATCTATCAATATCTCCATCCAACACGATCTATCAATATCTCCATCCAACATGATCTATCAATATCTCCATCCAACATGATCTATCAATATCTCCATCATGATCTACAATATCTCCATCCAACATGATCTATCAATATCTCCATCATCTACAATATCTCCATCTATCAATATCTCCACACGTGATCTATCAATATCTCCATCCAACACGATCCATCAACATCTCCATCCAACATGATCCATCAACATCTCCATCCAACATGATCCATCAACATCTCCATCCAACATGATCTATCAATATCTCCATCATGATCTATCAATATCTCCATCCAACATGATCTATCAATATCCATCAACATCTCCATCCAACATGATCCATCAACATCTCCATCCAACATGATCCATCAACATCTCCATCCAACATGATCTCACATCAATCCATCTCCATCCAACACGATCTATCAACAATATCTCCATCCAACATGATCTATCAACATCTCCATCCAACATCCAACACGATCTATCAACATCTCCATCCAACATGATCTATCAATATCTCCATCCAACATGATCTATCAATATCTCCATCCAACATGATCTATCAATATCTCCATCCAACATGATCTATCAACATC
Source organism: Kryptopterus vitreolus (assembly GCA_030449085.1). Lineage (NCBI taxonomy): Eukaryota > Metazoa > Chordata > Actinopteri > Siluriformes > Siluridae > Kryptopterus > Kryptopterus vitreolus. The sequence continues at coordinate 18,409,933 of JACRUU010000026.1, forward strand.
TCCATCCAACATGATCCATCAACATCTCCATCCAACATGATCCATCAACATCTCCATCCAACATGATCCATCAACATCTCCATCCAACATGATCCATCAACATCTCCATCCAACATGATCCATCAACATCTCCATCCAACATGATCCATCAACATCTCCATCCAACATGATCCATCAACATCTCCATCCAACATGATCCATCAACATCTCCATCCAACATGATCCATCAACATCTCCATCCAACATGATCTATCAACATCTCCATCCAACATGATCTATCAATATCTCCATCCAACATGATCTATCAATATCTCCATCCAACATGATCTATCAATATCTCCATCCAACATGATCCATCAACATCTCCATCCAACATGATCTATCAATATCTCCATCCAACATGATCTATCAATATCCAACATCTCCATCCAACATGATCTATCAACATCTCCATCCAACACGATCTATCAATCAACATCTCCATCCAACATGATCTATCAATAACTATTTAACTGCTATAAATAAATGTAATATTCAGGCACTGTGTATCTCCTGTACAACTGTAGTGTCATCTCTCTCTCTCTCTCTCTCTATCTCTCTCTCTTACCCCAACTCTCTCTCTCATCTCTCTCCCTCATCTCCTCTCTCTCTCTCCCTCTTCTCTCTCTACCTCTCTCCCATCTCTCTCTCTCTCTCTCATCCTCCTCATCTCTCTCTCTTTCTCTCCCTCATCTCTCTCTTTCTCTCTCTCTCTCTCTCTCTCTCTCTCTCTCTCTCTCTCTCTCTCCTCATCTCCTCATACTCCATCATCTCTCTCTCTCTCTTCCCCACCCCCCCCCCTTAGTGTCATGTGATGTGTGTATCTGGTCTGATAGAGAGATCTTTGCTGAAACCTGATCTGCTCTTTGTTTTATACACAAAGTAGTAAAGCGATACACACTGCAGGACTGAACATCATCTACAAGTGTGTGTGTGTGTGTGTGTGTGTGTGTGTGTGTGTGTGTGTGTGTGTGTGTGTGTGTGTGTGTGTGTGTGTGAGATGTGAAGCCACATAATGAACCTTTTGTTCTTTCTAATACACTTCTTAGTCGAGCTATTCATCGCACAATGCCAACATCAGCTCGTCTCATCTGTCTGTGTTTCTGTCTGTCTGCCTGTCTGTCTGTCTCTGCCATCCCTTCCTGTCTCTCTTCATCTCCAACATCTCACTTATATATCTGTAACTGTCTCCCCTTCTGTCTGTCTGTCTCATTGCCACCCCTCCTGTCTGTCTTCATTCAATCTCCCTCTCTGTCTGTCTCTCCCACCTCCTGTCTTCCTCTCTGTCTGTCTGTCTGTCTCCCACCCTTCCTGTCTGTCTTTATTCAACTTTTCCTCTCTGTCTGTCTGTCTCCCACCCTTCCTATCTGTCTTTATTCAACTCTTCCTCCCTGTCTGTCTGTCTGTCTGTCTCACACCCCTCCTGTCTGTCTGTCTTTATTCAACTCCTCTTCCTCTCTGTCTGTCTGTCTCCCACCCCTCCTGTCTGTCTTTATTCAACTCTTTCTTTCTCTCTGTCTGTCTGTCTCCCACCGTTCGTGTCTGTTTTTATTCAACTCTTCCTCTCTCTGTCTGTCTCGCACCTCTCCTGTCTGTCTGTGTTTGTCTCACTGCCAACACTTCTGTCTGTCTTTATTTCTCCTGTTCTGTCTCCCATCCTCCTGTCTGTCTGTCTCCTAACCAGGCTGGCAGCCTGCCCCCCTCCCCCTTTTCTGTCTCTGTCTGTCTGTCTCACTTTCATTTCTTTCTCTATCTTCATCTCCTCACCTGTCTGTCTCCTTGCTTGTTCTTTTTTTTGTATAACACTGTTAATATGGTTTTCAGTTACTTTTCCCCTCCTCTCTCGTTTTCTCTCTCTCTCTCTCCACCCACTTTTTCTTTTCCTTCTCTATCTGCTTATACTTCGCTCATTTCCCATATGACCTTTGACCCCAGCA
>JACRUU010000026.1:18414408-18424408 GCA_030449085.1 Kryptopterus vitreolus
AAAAAGTAACGTACTAAATACAAACATCCCTCAAGTGTGTCATTCCGCCCAGGCCTGCATACGTCATTCCACCCAGGCCTACCTGCGTCATTCCACCCAGGCCTACCTACGTCATTCCGCCCAGGCCTACATGCGTCATTCCGCCCAGGCCTACCTGCGTCATTCCGCCCAGGCCTACCTGCGTCATTCCGCCCAGGCCTACCTGCGTCATTCCGCCCAGGCCTACCTGCGTCATTCCACCCAGGCCTAGGCCTGCTACGTCATTCCGCCCAGGCCTACCTGCGTCATTCCGCCCAGGCCTACCTGCGTCATTCCGCCCAGGCCTGCATACGTCATTCCGCCCAGGCCTACCTGCGTCATTCCGCCCAGGCCTACCTGCGTCATTCCGTCATTCCGCCCAGGCCTACCTGCGTTCATTCCGCCCAGGCCTACCTGCGTCATTCCGCCCAGGCCTACCTGCGTCATTCCGCCCAGGCCTACCTGCGTCATTCCGCCCAGGCCTGCATACGTCATTCCGCCCAGGCCTACCTGCGTTATTCCGCCCAGGCCTACCTGCGTCATTCCTCCCAGGCCTACCTGCGTCATTCCGCCCAGGCCTCGCCCAGGCCATGCGTCATTCCGCCCAGGCCTACCTGCGTTATTCCGCCCAGGCCTACCTGCGTCATTCCTCCCAGGCCTACCTGCGTCATTCCGCCCAGGCCTGCATGCGTCATTCCGCCCAGGCCTACCTGCGTTATTCCGCCCAGGCCTACCTGCGTCATTCCGCCCAGGCCTACCTGCGTCATTCCGCCCAGGCCTACCTACGTCATTCCGCCCAGGCCTACCTGCGTCATTCCACCCAGGCCTACCTACGTCATTCCGCCCAGGCCTACCTGCGTCATTCCATTCCGCCCAGGCCTACCTGCGTCATTCCGCCCAGGCCTACCTGCGTCATTCCACCCAGGCCTACCTACCTGCGTCATTCCGCCCAGGCCTACCTGCGTCATTCCACCCAGGCCTACCTACGTCATTCCGCCCAGGCCTACCTGCGTCATTCCGCCCAGGCCTGCATACGTCATTCCGCCCAGGCCTACCTGCGTCATTCCGCCCAGGCCTACCTGCGTCATTCCGCCCAGGCCTACCTGCGTCATCCGCCCAGGCCTCCGCCCAGGCCTACCTGCGTCATTCCGCCCAGGCCTACATTTACATTGCATTTATGGCATTTGGCAGACACCCTTATCCAGAGCGACTTACAACTGAGCAATTGAGGGTTAAGGGCCTTGCTCAAAGGCCCACTAGCCCACTTGTATCAGCTTGGTGGTTGTTTGGGGTTTGAACCTGCGATCTTCCTGGTCCAGAGTCCAACACCGTAACCACTAAGCCACCACTTCCCCAGCTGCGTCATTCCGCCCAGATCTACATACGTCATTCCTCCCAAGCCTACCTGCGTCATTCCGCCCAGACCTATCTGCGTCATTCCACCCCGGTCTTCCTGCGTCATTCCGCCCAGGTCTAAACCCTCCATGATTAACAAGCCTCCATCCAGGCTTCACCAATGCCCAACAAGTCTTACCTAATCCCGTCCACCCCCCCCGCCCCGCCCCCCCCAGGCATCCACAGCCCAACAAAATCTAGAATTTCTATTGTTGTAATTTAATGATAATTCTAATTGCGTTTATTTATAACTCTGTTCTTTAAAGTACACATTAAAGTGAATTGAATGTTCCTGATTCATTTGAACAATTCATTTGTGAATGATTTGATTCAGTTGTTCAGTTTTGAGTTGTGATGCCACATGACAATTTTTCTTTACTCTGATTGGGTCCTTTATGTCTTACAGGCGGAGCATCCGTAAGAAGGAGGTTTCCAAGTGAACATCTCCACACTGTGTGCACTGGATTTATTCATTTACCATCAAGGGGGGGGGTGAGGCTGATGGACATAAGAGCATGAATCCCAGCTGCTGAGACGGCGCTCACACACACTCCACTTACCCGGCTGGATGTGTGTGTCCCTTGCCGGAGTCCAGAGCCGAAAACACCACGGCGGCCTCCCGGAACCCAGAGGAAATGCCCACCGAGACGCTGCCGCCAGATAGCAAGGCGTTGGGCGCTGGGGGCGCCGTGGCATCGGCTGTACCTCTCCGAATACTAAACAAAGGTCCCGAGTATTTCAGACGAGTGGCCGAACCCAACCCGAAGCGCCTCAGTGCTGTGGAGCGTCTGGAAGCTGATAAAGCAAAGTACGTCAAGAGCCAGGAAGTGATCAACGCGAAGCAGGAACCGGTAAAGCCTCAGGTCCTCGCGAAACGGGGCCCCGCGGTGAGTTCGGCTCTCAAAGCTTCCAACAACAACGCCAAGTCGGACACCTGCGCCAGCACCAAGCGCGAAAATCTCAACCTGGAGATCCTGAAGAACCTGCTCAACAGCTCGTCTTCGGCAGAAGGACCTGCGAAAAGCTCGGTGGCGAGGAGTTGGGCGCCCGAGTCCGGACATCGCTCTTTTCCAGAGTCCCTAAATGTCCCAGCGGCAGCCTTTCATGGCCGGAAAAGCCCCCAAAACCTGAACCTAAGTCGCACGGGACTAATGGAGAATCACCCTCGGGGACCGTGAGGGCTTCGCTTGCCACTACAGCATCTCAAGTTGACCTGCGAAAAGCTCGGTGGCGAGGAGTGTAACGGGCGCCCGTTCCGTCCAGGACGCAGCATCGCTCTTTTCCAGAGTCCCTAAATGTCCCAGCGGCAGCCTTTCATGGCCGGAAAAGCCCCCAAAACCTGAACCTAAGTCGGGGACTAATGGAGAATCACGGGGGTGAGGGCGATCGCTTGCCACTACATGCATCTCAGAGTTCCTCGGACATCCGGCGTCTTTGTAACGGGAAAGCTCGCCGACCTTCATTGCATCGATCGTTCAAATCGGACTTGAGCATCGCAGCTCGGTCCGGCGCAGCTCGAGAGGTTCTTTAACCTACTCCGGGCTCCCCCCAAAACCAAGCGCAAAGGCTTTAGGAATCTCCGACAATGCAAAATGTCCAGGTGGAACGGAACCCGAAGCTCGCCGACCTTCATTGCATCGATCCAAATCGGACTTGAGCGATCGCTTGGCTCGGTCCGGCGCAGACGCCGAGAGGTTCTTTAACTACTGCGGGCTGGAACCGGACGAGCTGGAGGGTTTCGTGGAAGGCTTCGGGCGCGCCAGTTCCGACATTGTATCACTGAACTTCCGTAGCGCCAGCATGATCAGCTCGGACTGCTGCGGGCGCTCGCGGCACACGGACGACAACGACGACCTTTCCAACGAAGACGAGGATGAAGAGGAGCGAGTCCCGTACGGGATCTCGGCCGTGGAGCGCAACGCTCGCGTCATCAAATGGCTGTACAGCATCAAGCAGGCGCGGGAATCTCAGAAGGTCTCGCACGTTTGAGGTTTTGGCAGATCATGGACTCGCCGCGGCTTCACGTGACTCGCCGCGGCTTCAGTGCACTGACTCTTTATCGATCTGGAGTGCACTGTCTTTCACACAAACATCCTGGCCAGGACCTTTGGAACAAAGCCGCTTTGTTTTTGTTTTTCTTTATAGGTTAAAAGCTTCTTTTGTTTGATTTTTATCTGTTAGTCTGGTTTCATGTCTTCAGATTCTGCATGACCTCTTCACACAAACCACGTTTTCACACGGCCTCCGACTCGTCACGTGTCTGTTAAAAGGAGGCGGATTTACCGAACGACTCGGAATGGGTTTATCGTTCAATCTTTTGTTGTTGTTGTTTTTTTAGATCTTTGTTTTCCGTCTATGTTGGTGACGCACTGAGCCAGGAAGCCATACGGGAATGAATGCAGAGCATCAGTGTCTTTTTAGATGTCTTTTAGTTTTGCTCACTGTCTATTTTTTTAAGTGTGTGTGTGTGTGTGTGTGTGTGTGTGTGTGTGTGTGTGTGTGTGTGTGTGTGTGTGTGTAAACCAGTGTGTGTGTGTGTGTGTGTGTGTGGTGTGTCGGTGTTGCAGAAGCATGTCTCATCCTTTTTAAAAGTATTGGCTTCCATCCGGATGGATAAACACCTCCACCCGCGCGAGTTAGCTCCATTCCGTTTGTTGTCCGTCGTAACGACATGGTCTCGTTTATGATCCGTGTAAATGCTGTAAGATGATGTGTATATAATTTTCGATTCCTTGTAAAAGAAAAACAGAAAATAGTAAAAGTAAACAAAAGAAAAAAAAAAGAAAAAACAATCCCTGGTTTTGTGTGATGAAGATCCTGAGATGCTGTTCCTCCCCCCATCCTGTAGCTCTTGCTTTCTTTCATCCCTTCTTCTTTTTTTTTTTTTTTTCTTCTTTTCTTTCTTCTCGCATCACCGCTGTGTGTCCACGGCCGACTCTGTGCATCGCTGTTCTTATAAATAACATTAAAATGTGAGCTTTATTCCAGCTGGAGTTGCTCTTCTGAAGAGTTGTTTTGGTTTTAGTCGTTTTTAATGATTTCAATAAATGGCTAAATTGCCATCTTTTGCCATCTGACGCACTTGTACAGTGATGTGTGTGTGTGTGTGTGTGTGTGTGTGTGTGTGTGTGTGTGTGTCTTTTTGAAAAGAACGTTGCTCATGTGTTAAAGGTGTTTTCATACGATAAATTGAAATGCTAATATAATAATACGATGAGCTGCGATGAGTTTTCTTTCTAGTTTCAAACTTTAAAGATCAAACAATTCCATTTCCTTTATTTCAGAGGAGAAACATTTTTAATTAAATGTAAATAAAATAGTCCATTTTATTTACATTTAAAAAGAGTAAATGAAAGTAAATAAAAGCACAAAAAATCATTTCTAATCAATCACATTCATATCTCACAAACATCTCACAAACATCTCACAGCCAAACATTTTCAAATATCTCACAAACATCCCCAAACATCACTGTTTCTATATCTCCTAACATCTCCTAACATTTATCACTACAAACATCAACACCTTCCATCTCACGCCAAACACCACCAAACATCTCAAAATTTCCCCACGGACGTCTCAGTCTAAACATCTACCAACACTTCAAACAGCTTCTAATTGACATCTCACAAACTTCTACCCCACAAACATACACACACTCACAAAACATCACAAACATCTCACAAACATCTCACATTTACAAAACATCTGTCTCACACAACACTCACAAACATTTACAAACATTTCTCACAAACATCTCACAAACATTTACAAACATCTCACAAACATTTACAAACATTTACAAACATTTCACAAACATTTACAAACATCTCACAAACATTTACAAACATTCACATTTACAACACATTTAAAACAACAAACATTTCACAAACATCTCACAAACATACAAGACAACATTTACAAACCTCACAAACATTTACACAAACATCTCACAAACACATCACAAACATTACAAACATCTCACAACACGTCTCACAAATTTCATCTCACAAACATTTACAAACGTCTCACAAACATTTACAAACGTCTCACAAACATTTACAAACATTTACAAACATCTCACAAACATTTACAAACATTTACAAACATTTACAAACATTTACAAACATTTCACAAACATTTACAAACATCTCACAAACATTTACAAACATTTACAAACATCTCACAAACATTTACAAACATTACAAATCTCATTTACAAACATTTACAAACATTTACAAACATTTACAAACATTTACAAACATTTACAAACATTTACAAACATACAAACATTACAAACATTTACAAACATTTACAAACATCACAAACATTACAAACATTTACAAAATTTACAAACGTACAAACATTTACAAACATACAAACATTACAAACATTTACAAACATCTCACAAACATTTACAAACGTCTCACAAACATACAAACGTTACAAACATACAAACGTTACAAACATTTACAAACATTTCACAAACATTCTACAAACATTTCACAAACATTTACAAACATTTACAAACGTCTCACAAACATTTACAAACAAAGTACAAACATTTACAAACATTTACAAACATTTACAAACATTTACAAACATTTACAAACATTTACAAACATTACAAACATTTACAAACATTTACAAACATTTACAAACATTTACAAACATTTACAAACATTTACAAACATTTACAAACATTTACAAACATTTACAAACATTTACAAACATTTACAAACATTTACAAACATTTACAAACATTTACAAACATTTACAAACATTTACAAACATCTCACAAACATTTACAAACATTCTCACAAACGTCTCATCTCAAACATTCTCACAAACGTTCACAAACATTTCACAAACATCTCACAAACATCTCACAAACATTTACAAACATCTCACAAACATTTACAAACATTTACAAACATTTACAAACATCTCACAAACATTTACAAACATCTCACAAACATTTACAAACATTTACAAACATTTACAAACAGGTTCTACCCACCAAACATTTACAACACCAACAATCTCACAACCCCACAAATTTCCCATTCACAAACATTTACAAACAACATTCGTACAAACATCTCACAAACATTTCTCCACAAACATTTACAAACATTTCAAACTCACAAACATCTCACAAACATCTACACAAACATTTACAACAAACATTTACAAACAACACAAACATTTACAAACATCTCACAAACATCTCACAAACGTCTCACAAACGTCTCACAAACGTCTCACAAACGTCTCATTTACAAACATCTACAAACATTTACAAACATCTCACAAACATTTACAAACATTTACAAACATTTACAAACATTTCACAAACATCTCACAAACATCTCACAAACGTCACACAAACATCTCACAAAAATTACAAACATCACATACAAACATTTCACAAAACACGTCTCACAAAATTTTACAAACATCTCACAATTACAAATCTCACATCTCACAAAACGTCTCACAAAAATCTCACAAACATTTCACACAACAATTCACACAAACTCACACAAACATTTCACAAAACATTTAAAAACATCTCGCCTCACAAACATCTCACAAACATTTACAAACATTTACAAACATTTACAAACATCTCGCAAACATCTTCGACATCTCAGTCTAAGCATCTGCGAACACTTCAAACAGCTTCTAATTGACGTCTCCAAACATCTCAAAATACCTCCTGAAATTTCTCACAAACATCTCCTTACAGACGTCTCACAAACACTGTGGCACCTCATAAACATCTCACAAATGTCTGTGGACAACACAAAAGAGGAGAGGAAGTTAAACACATAACGAAACTCAGGAATCGTATCTGCGGACGCTGGATTTTCCCTCCACCTGAATAAATGTGTGATTGCTCTTTGGTTCAGAACATCACGGAGGTCTGCTGGAGTCCGGCCACACTGTTTTATTGTCTTTTCTTTTCTTTTTTTTATTGAATGCATTCTCAAGGCTACAGGAAATGACCTAATTCATCACAAATGTTTGGAGAAGCTCAGCCCGGGCTGTGGAGGCCCCACGCTGCCACAAACCTCCACTCGCATGTGCACCAGGAGGCTGCAGGTCTTTAATGCCTTTAACACAGCTGGTCCTCGTGTAATCCGAGCTCCTGAATTTGTGTAGAACATAATCTGGGATTCAGAAAAGAATCAGAGGAAGTTCAAGATGGTCCAGAAATGACGTATCTTTTGTTTCTTCTGAACCCACATCTGATCAGCGTTTTACAAGGAAGACCTTCTGGGTAAAGGCGTTCTGGCCGTTCTACTCCTCTGCACGCTCTGAAATGGCTTATGAAGACTCTCGTGTTGCTGCAGAAATGATTCCTGAGCCTTTCAGGAACTTCCTGGTCCAGCAAGCCTACTTCTGGATGAAATCGGAATCACCTGGACCTCCCTCGGTGATGCTAAAGATGGCCTCCAGCATGGACGGCTTAAAGATCACCATGAGATGATTGTGGATGGTGTTTATCTTCTTCCTAGCTTAGATTCAGAGCTAAGAACGGCCAGGCTACACATAAAAGGGGGCCAATAATTTTGGTGCTGAGAGTAAATGTGATTAGTCTGTGCTCAACGTCGCCCCCTTTCTGCCAGACGAGTGCATTTACACTCCCGGGTTTATTGATGATGGTTGCTACAGGACGTCCTTGATGTGTCCTGAGACCGACTGATCCAGTTTAATGTTGGTTAAAGATTCTCTGACTCGCACGTTACTCTTGGGCGTGATGTCCGTCTGGTCGTCTGACCCTCCTGAGCTCATGGTCTGTAAATAAGAGCAGAGTGTGAAGGTTGAACGTAACGTAAGGAGAGTCGTATCAAGAGTCCTGAAGAAGTGAGCAGGAGTCCTTGTGGTGGATCAGTGCAGGGTAAAGTCAGTGTTACACCACGCAAACCCACATCACGCAGGAGTCACTGGTAATGCAAGACCGAGATGTTTATTAGGAACATTCAGGTCATCACCGTTGTACATGATAAATCCACTGCTGCCCAAATCTACAGAATTCATTCACTTTTCACGATTAGTGGTTAGAACGTTCGCCTCACACCTCCAGGGTCGGGGGTTCGATTCCCGCCTCTGCCATGCCTCATGCCCGTGCCTCAGGGGTTTTTCTCCCGGTTCTCGAGTTTCCTCCACGGTCCAAAAACATGAACCGTAGGAAAATTGTCCCTATGTGTGTGTGTGTGTGTGATGGGTTGGCATACGTCTGAGATAGGCACAGGTTCCCCGCGAGGGAAGATCGGATAAAGCGCTAGCAGATGAATGAATGAATGAATGACTGATGAACGTTTCACCACTCAGGAGGACGCTCAGGAGGACGCGTGGCAGCACATATTTAGTTTCTCCAGCATCATGTTGTGACCTGACGACTGTTCCACAAGAAGAACGGTTCAATACTCCTTCAGGTCACCATGCAGATCTTGTATCGGTCCTTCCTAAGACGTGATTCTGTTTAGGCTGCGAAAGGAGACGAACACCTTCCTAACAAATGTGGTGTTTCAGGTTTGTTTGTCCAGCCGCGATGTCTCAGAATTTATTTATGCATTCACACCGCCAGGATCCGGGTTCAATTCCCATCTCGGCCATGTGTGTGTGGAGTTTGTGCATGTTCTCCCCGTGTCTCAGGGGGTTTTTCTCCGGGTTCTCCGGTTTCCTCCCCCCCGGTCCAAAAACATGCACGGTAGGTTGATTGGCACCTTGGAAAATTGTCCCTAGTGTATGAATGTGTGTGTGTGATTGTGAGTGTGTGTGTCCTGCGATGGGTTGGCATTCCATCCAGGGTGTATCCTGCCTTAATGCCCATAGACGCCTGAGATAGACACAGACTCCCCGTGAGTCCCCGAGAGAAGATCAGATAAAGCGCTAGAAGATGAATGAATGAATGATTATAACCTTCAAAACAATCCGTTAGAACTGCAATACAGAGCTCCCAGTGTTCTTCTGCAACGTCCTGGAAGTCTTTTTACAACGCGTCTCTACATCTTCTGAAAGATGGTGAAGTCAGATCATCTTTGGGACGAGTTCGATGTCTGCATTTCTACTGAGTAGGACGAGTGCAGAAGTGAGATCATGTGGATTGTTCATTTTCTACAACAAATGTTCCAATCCCAGATTCATATTAACACACTGCCGCGGGTTCAAGTCCTTATTTGGGCGTCGTCTCGATGTGGCTGCTGTCTCGTTATTCTGGTACAATGCCATAGTGTGTGATATCACGAATCACACTCACACACACACACACACACACACACACACACTCCAGCAATTCTGCACCTCTTTCATTCCCAGCATTCCACTCTTATCAACTCTGAGTTCAGATCCCAATGAAAAGAGTGTCAGAGCTTCATCCATATCAAAGATAGACTGCACACACACACACACACACACACACACACCACACACACACGCACACACACACACACACACGTTTTAGCTGAGATCAGACAGGCAAGATAATTATTTCCGTTACACCTCTGTGACTGAACTCACATCCCGACATCATTCACTTCTGAGTCTCACAATCAACACAAATGTGTGGAAATTATTA